>CAUYRH010098584.1:0-63959 GCA_963574655.1 Perodicticus potto
AGAGGGAGAGATTTCAAGTGGGGAGAGAGATGCTCTCTCCGTTCCTCTCCCGGTCTTTCCCCGTCTCCTCCTCTAGGCCTCTAGCCTCAGGGTATATATAGGTGTACGGGTTCCTTGGCCAGGAAACAAATGAATACAGTCCCTTCCACCAGGGGCAAGGTGAATGGGTGTATCAATGAATGGACACAGTTCATCCATGGAATTCGGGCCTAGGAAATTCACAAGAAACTGACCTAGCATAGGAAATGGGGGTCTGTAAATCAATTCTGTCTTACCACGGAGGGGTGGGGGTGGGGGAAATAATGTAATGAAGAACAATAAAATACATATATTTAAAAAAAAAAGTTGGTTTTTCAAAAAATAAATAAAATCAATAAGCCTTTGGCAGATTAACTGGAAAAAGTAGAATCTCTAATAACCTCAATCAGAAACAATAAAGGGGAAATAACAACAGATGGCACAGAGATACAAGAGATCATCTCTGGGTACTACAAGAAACTCTATGTCCCAAAATTTGACAATGCAGAGGAAATGGATCAATACTTGGAATCACACCATCTCTCTAGACTTAATCAAGAAGAAATAGATCTCTTGAACAGACTGATTTCCAGAACTGAAATTGAAGAAACAATAAAAAATCTCCCAACAACACCACCACCACAAAGCCCTGGTCCAGATGGGTTCACACCAGATTTCTATCAAACCTTCAAAGAAGAGCTTATACCCATACTGCAGAAATTATTCCAAAAAATTGAGAAGGACTCTTTCCAACACATTCTACAAAGCAAACATCACCCTCATACCAAATCCAGGAAAAGACCCAACTAAAAATGAGAATTTCAGACTAATTTCACTAATGAATATATATGCAAAAATTCTCCATAAAATCCTAGCCAACATATTACAGCTATACATTTAAAAAAAAAAACATCCATCATTTTCAAGTATGTTTCATCCCAAAGATGCAAGACTAATTTAACATATGCAAGTCCATAAATGTAACTGTCTATATCAAGAGAAGCAAAAAACAAAGACCGTATGATCCTCTCAATAGATGCAGAAAAAGCATTTGATAAAATTCAGCATCGTTTTCTAATTAAAACTGTTATGAAAATAGGCATAGCTGGCACATTTCTTAAGCTGATTGAAGACATCTAAGATAAACCCTCAGCTAATATTTTACTGAATGGAGTAAAACTGAAAACATTTCCACTTAAAACAGGAACCGGATAAGACTGTCCTCTCTCACCACTATGATTCAACATAGCCAATACAATCAGGTAAGAGAAGGCAATAAATGGCATCCAAATGGGAGGGTAGAGGAGGTCAAATTCTCACTCTTTGCTGATGATATAATCAGCAGATAACCCCAAAGACTCAACCACAAGACTCCTGGAAGTGATCAAAAAATACAGTAAGGCCTCAGGATATAAAATCAGTGTCCACAAATCAGTAGCCTTTGTATATGCCATAACCAAGATGACAAGCTAATCAAGGACACAATTCCCTTCACAGTAGCTTCAAAAAAAATGAAATACCTAAGAATATACAGAACAAAACAGACCGACCTCTATAAAGAAAATTACAAAAACCCTAAGGAAAGAAACAGCAGAAGATATTAACAAATGGAAGAACGTACCATGCTTATGGTTGGGAAGAATCAACATTGTGAAAATGTGTATACTTTCAAAAGCAATCTACAGATTCAATGCAATCCCCATTAAAACACCAACATCATACTTTCAAGATATGGAAAAAGTGATTCTTCATTTTGTATGGAACCAGGAAAAAAACCCCATATAGCCAAGGCAATTCTTAGTAATAAAAACAAAGCCAGGGGCATCAGCCTATCAGACTTTAGGCTATACTACAAGGCCATAGTGATCAGAACAGCATGGCACTGACACAAAAATGGAGATAGAGATCTGGAACCGAACAGATAACCATGAAATGAAACTAACATCTTATAGCCACCTAATCTTTGACAAACTAAATAAGAACATACACTAGAGGAAAGAATCCCTAGTCAACAAATGGCGCTGGGAGAACTGGATAATCACATGTACTTGCACCTTCCTGCACTCACTAAAATTGATTCAAGATGGATAAAAGATCTAAATCTAAGGTATGAAATAGTAAAAATCCTTTCAGAAACTATGGGGAAAACACTTGAAGTTATCAGACTGGGGAAAGACTCCATGAAGAAGTCTTCTGTGGCAATTCCAACAACAAAAATAAACAAATGGTACTTAACTAAACTGAAAAGCTTCTATACAGCTATGGAGACAACAATAAAAACAAACAGAAAACCACGAGAATGGGAAAAGATATTTGCATATTATGAATCAGACTAAAGCTTGAAAACCAGGAGCTACAGAGAACTCAAATTAATCCACATGAAAAAAGCCAACAATCTCTTACATCAATGGGCAAGAGAGATAAATAGAACCTTCTCTAAAGAAGACAGATGAATGGCTAACAAACATATAAAAAAAATGCTCATTGTCCCTAATTAACAGAGAAATGCAAATCAAAACCACCCTGAGATACCACCAAACCCCAGTGAGAAGGGCCCACATCACAAAATCTCAAAAGTTGTATATGCTGGCAGGGATGTGGAGAGAAGGGAACACTTTTAAACTGCTGGGAGGACTGCTAACTAAAACAACCTTTTTTGGAAGGAAGCATAGAGAATCCTCAAAGTACTCAAACTAGGCGGCGCCTATAGCTCAGTGAGTAGGGCTCTGGCCACATACATTGGGGCTGGAGGGTTCAAACGCACCTCGGGCCTACTAGAACAACAAGGAAAACTACAACAAAAAAAATAGCTGGGTGTTGTGGCGGGCGTCTATAGTCCCAGCTACTGGGGAGGCTGAGGCAAGAGAATTGCTTACGCCCAAAAGTCTGAGGTTGCTGTGAGCTATGACGCCACACCACTTGTGGCAGGGCGACAGCTTGAGACTGTCTTAAAAAAAAGAAGCATTCAAACTAGACCTCCCATTTGATCCTGCAATCCCATTACTGGGCATCTACTCAGAAGAAAAAAAATCATTTTATCATAAGGGCATTTGCACTAGACTGTTTATTGCAGCTCAATTTCCAATCACGAAAATGTGGGAAAAACCTCAAAGCCTACCAACCCAGGAATGGATTAACAAGCTGTATATATACCATGGAATAATATTCATGCACTAAAAAAGATGGAGACTTTACATCTTTTGTATTAACCATCCAGGAGTTGAAACACATTCTTCTTAGTAAAGCATCACAAGAATGAAGAAGCAAGAATCCTATGTACTCAATTCTGATATGAGGACAATTGATGACCTAGTACATGGGAGAGGGGTGGGCGAAAGGGAGAGCAGAGAGAGGGAAGGAGAGCGGGGGTGGAGAGTCATGGTGTGTGACACACCTCTTGGAGGGGGGACACAATTATAAGAGAAGGACTTTATTTAACAAATGCAATCAGTGTAACCTGGTTGTCTATACCCTCAATGAGTCGCCAACAATAAAAAATAAAAATAAAATAAAATAAATTTTTAAAAATTAAAAAAAAGAAAATAACCAATGTCAAAATAATTGCTTTCCACAAGTCTACAGTCAGCTGTCGTGTCAGATAATCAATTTATAATTATAGCAATTTGGATTTTTAAAAAATAAAAAAAGTTGCCAAAATTAAATAGTGCAAACAGCCACCACTCCTTCACTTGGCATGTTACAAACATGAAAACAGCTCTTCACTTATCACCTTCTGTTCCCTACCTCCAAGGTAGGCATCCCATGGTCGGGGTCAGCCCAACAGGGGCCGTGACAACTGGGGCAGAGTGAGGAGTATGTCAAGGAGTGAGGGGCAGCCCAACATAGTGCATCCACATAAAAGGGTGGACCAGAGAGGAATGTGGAAAACAACTGGGGTGAAGCAGACATCAGCCAGGATGGCAGTCTGGCATCAGAACGCCAGAGTCTGAGCAGGGTAAGGAAGGTGTCTGTGTAGAGAGGCACCTGACAGCAGGAATCAGAGCCCAGGGAACAGTCATTGCCCTGGGAGCTAGATTTCTCACTGCCATAGAAATGCTGGGAGTTTTACAAAAATGGAAAGAATTAGAACAAACCTTTCAATGCTGGACCAGCAGTGTTAACTCCTAGATCTCAATCTCGATGTAGATACACATGTGTGTTTCCATGCCTGTGTCTATCTATGAGAATGTGTTTATATGTGTGTGAATACATATATTCAAACATTCTCCACCACTCTCCACCGAGAGTATTGGAAATGTACACTACGTAGTAACAGGCACACATACCACACAGATCTTGGCTTCTTTTTTTTTTTTTTTTTTTGAGACAGAGCCTCAAGCTGTCACCCTGGAGAGAGTGCAGTGGCATCACAGCTCACAGCAACCTCCAATTCCTGGGCTCAAGCGATTCTCCTGCCTCCACCTCCCAAGTAGCTGGGACTACAGGCGCCCACCACAGCGCCCGGCCATTTTTTGGTTGCAGCCGTCATTGTTGTTTGGCGGGCCCAGGCTAGATTCGAACCCACCAGCTCAGATGTACGTGGCTGGCGCCTTAGCCCGTTGAGCCACAGGCGCCGTGCCAGATCTTGGCTTCTAAATGCCATACTCTAGTAAAGGAAACGAGGATGTCTTAGAGCAATGGTTAATTCAGGACTAGGATAGGAAAAGTACAAGATGAACCTGGAACATCTCTTTGAACCAAAAAGGAAGGCTCAGAGAATAATGGGGATATGTTAAAAGATATGTAAAATGGCATAAAGAAATTTTATTTGAGCATCAAAATGGTAGTAGTGAATTATAATAAAATTAGTATAATAAACAAAACCATGAGTCTAAACTACCAAGAAAAATGAATAAATCAACATTACATGAGAAAAGGGATATTTACATTGCTTTGAAGTAATGCCTTACAAAATAGGCATCAATTACAAAAGGAAAAGGAGGAATTCTACAATGGAGAAAACTGGCTGATACCACCTTACTCAAGTGATCATCACCAGTAATGGGACAAAGCAAAATCATGACCGCGTGGAAGGCACAAGGAGAACCCAGCATCACTTCCTGCTACAGATGGATAACCTCAGTCTTAGCAGGAGAACGTACTGACAGATCCAAAGAGAAGGACATTCTACAAAACAGCTGGCCTATAATCTTCCAAAGTATTGAGGCCACATAATTCTGCAAAAGATTTTGTAATTGTCCCAGTCTCAAAGAAATTAAAAAAATACAGTGACCCCAAACCACACATGATTCTGAACTGAGTCTTTCTGCTAGAAAGGATTTCATGGGTGCTCCTAGTGAAACCCAAATGGAGCCTGAGGATAAGGTGGTAGAAATGTATGTTAGGTTCTGAATTCTGATGGTTGCATGGTGGTTATGTAGGGGAATACCCTTGTCTGTGAGGAATTACAATTGAGGTGTGCTCATGGCTGAAAGAACATCAAGAGACTAATTTACAATGCAGTAGTTTGGGAAAAGCATTCTCTGTACTGTTTCCATTACTTTCCCAAAACAAACTGGATTCAGCTACCAAGTGAGTAAGGTGTTTTGTGCTGCACTTTCAATAGTTCTGTAGGTTTGAGGCTGTTTCAAATATTTTAAAGAATTACTTATTAAAAAAGGAAAGCAATGACTTAAAGCATATATTTAACACAAGCACATGAGGATGGTCCATTCCCTCGCAGTGCCTGAGAGCTTCTGCTGCCTTCGTAAGACAAGGAAAAGAAAAAAGTGAGATGCCCATCTTAACTTCAGAAGACTTTGAACGCTGTCCTCAAACTCTAAACCTTTCCCCTTGTGTTCAAAATAGAACCAGAAGGGAACCTTCCACCAAGCCCTCCCAGAGCTCAGATCTCAGAACGTGATCTGAGATGTCAGCCAAATCCCACCTCCACTTTACAGATGAGAAAAACTGATGCCCCAGATAAATCAGGGCCAGATCCAAGATGGCCCAGCTCCAAACTCAAGGAAAAAAAGACCTGGAAATAAATTACAAAAAACATAAGAATAAAATACAAAATAAATTAAAATTTAAAAATCTGAAAACTCTTGCTAGCAATTAAAACTTCTAGCATGCAAAGTCTTGTCAAATGCCAAGTATCTAAACTTTTAAAACTTAAAGAAACAACTCACAGCTCCCTAAAAGTGTCCTTTATAACAATAACTAATATTGTACACTTATAAAGGCTCACACTAGTGCCAGAAATCATGCTCAGTATTTCATATATAATCTCATTTAATCCACACAACTCTTTGAGGTAGAAACTACTATCATCCCTCTTTTACTGTTGAGGAAATTGGGGATTACAGTCATTATGTAACTCATTTAGGGTCAGAAAGTTTGAGACAGAAGACCCAAAACTGAACCCAGTCAGTCTAACTTCCAAAGCCTGGGTTCCTAACTATGCTCACTCCTATATGTGATGGTCACTCCCATCAACAGGCTGGCTATGACTTAACTTACCATAGTGAGGAGATGATGACCAATGAAACAGCCCCTCCTGTATCCTCCCTCTAAACAACAAGGCTTCCCAAAATGTTTTTGCTGAAAACAAGCACTTGGCGACTTATGTCAATATTAACACACTGTGGAGGAAACCTAAGTCACACAAGACTGTCAGCTACAACTTCTCAGATCTGCTAAGGTAGTAACGTGTGTTGTGGAGTTTTACGAATCTGACACATTTTGCCACAGTGCAGAGCCTGCAAGAGCAAGGACGCTGCCCTGTATGGCACTGCTGCCCCAATAGCAAATCTGGCAAGTTTGGTAAAATGCTGTGTAGTGTACAGTATGGGGCTTTTTAAAATAAAGTGTTCATTTCGTAGGAGGAGTGATTGATATCAAATAATTGAAATAATTTCATGTTTTTCCCTCACAATCTCAAGTCAAATACTTTTGTATACATTGCAAATGTACTGCCAAGAATCCTTCTAAGAAAACAAAAATGGAATGTTAAGAAGTGGGGTAGTTACCTTAAATCTAAAAGTCCTTCTAAAGTAATACTAGTTAAAAAACAAACAAAACAGGTTTCATATCTTGGATCACAGTTCTTTAAAAAACAACACAAAACAAACTAAAGGTCATGATTTAATTGTAAATAAATTGGACTTTGTTTAATGTCACTTTGTATACATCTAGGTTTGTCTCTCTTCCTAATGAAAAAATTAGTTATAACCTGGGAAACAAATTCTATAAGGCCCTTCATAGCTCTGATTAACAAGCTCCCAGCAGTGCTGAGATGCTCTAAGAAGCCATTACTTCACCAAGGCAACTCAATAACACAGCAGGTTTCTTAACAACAAGTAGTCACAGTAACAATTCACCATGGTATTAGAATTAGGTTACCCACCCGAGTAGAAGCCAAAGGAATAATTTAAATCTATAGGCCTCAGGTAACAAGAAAAACACAAAATTTATTCATGTCACTTGTGATTCACCTATGAAATTAAGTTCTTATGTGACTCTTCAGTGCTATATTAGATGAGGAGATATTTATTAACACAATTTCAAATTTCTCAAATGCCTGTAATACCTTTTACTTAATGTGAAGCTAGGAACATGATCCACAGCATAATTATGCTCTTTTCAATAGAGTATTTTGACCAATACTTAGGAGCACCATATATAATTCTGATGAGAAGATGCAACTTTACAGAAGCGGCAAATTAGAATACAGATACAGAAAACAAAACCTTTGGAGTATGTACAAAGGACTCTTAAATTCTATTTGAAAAACAAATAACAAACAAATTATGATTTCCAATTCATTAAAAACTTCTAAGAAACAATGTGATAATGTGCTTTTGAAGTCAAATTATGTTCACATATTAAATAAGGTAAATATTCTATATGTAGAAAGTTCAGAATCTGTATGAATACCACTTTCCAAAACCTAGAGGAGATTCTGTATTTGTGTTGCAGAAATATATATCTTGAATTGCAATCAAGAATTACATGAGCTATTCAGTTTCACAGTACATAGGACACTGGTCACTTCCACTATACATAAGAGTGACTATAACTCATAAAAACAGAATGTTTTCCACAAATGATACACTTTCATGCTAGGAGTTTCTCAGTCTCGTCTCACCTACTGGAAAGAGTATTCCAAAAAAACACAAGGCTGATTGTTAAATGTGATGACTGTGACAGTGACACACGATCTCATTCATAATTGCACAGTGTCACTCCTTTCCATGTCTTATTTTACCCAACAGTAAGCTCACCTAAGACAGGAATCATGCCTTTGCATTTCTGTAGCTCTCCAAGTACCTACAAACACCAGAGTCTCCCTCATGCTCTGGTTGAACACACTGTGGGTCAGCACTACTCTATAACCATTCATATAGATAACAGGGGGGAAAAAGGCTGAGGTCTAATATTTAACTCAGATAATACTGAATTACAGATTTGAAGAGAATAGGAAAGGAGAATAAAAAAAGAAGGATGAACTTCAAACATTTGGGCTAACTGCTAATTTGCAAACTGTATTCTTCTTGATACCAGAACTCTAGATAATGGATCCTTTCAGTTAACTACCTGAGTTTGAGTTTTGAAGACATTGTTACTTCTAGTCTGAAATAGACTGCATCTAATACAACCCCACTTTGATGGATAATATAGTTCTAGAATTCTGCAAATAAACCCTTGGTAAAGTCAGTACACTAGAGGCTACAGGCTCTTCACAGGAGAAATCTCCAAAAATGAAATTGGAAAATGTCCCACCTTGGAAACACAGATCTTCACAGTCAACATGAAATAGGAAATGAATCATCCACACAATTAATAAATATATTAATAATATAAATAAACATATGTGAGTATACCAAATATGCAAATCACTGAATTGATATTAGTACTTACAAAACAGTACTACCTTTGGATCTGGTTAACATGAGTCGCTTTCCAAAGCCTGATCACCAACTCTCCATTTCCCATTGAAATTAAAATTGAGTTTCCTACGCTGTGAAACTATGAGTCAGATGGCTATGTTAAGAGAAATGCTAAGTTGGGCAACATATCTGTCACTTGTACCAGGGCCATAGGAGGAACCACAAAACACTGCCCCATCCTACTGAGCCCAGGGCTGCTTTTGCAGCCTCCGCAGCACTGCAATCAGCCGACCCAGCAGGAGAGTCGGAACCTCATTTCCCCTGCAGCAAAGTACACAGTATTGACATACAAAAACTTGAAACCTGGATTCCTCCACTCAAAGAGTCTCCTTAACTTCTGAAAAACAGACTTCCTACCCCAGGAATGGGAATGATGAGGAAGATGATGGTGATGGCAATGGTATTACCAGTTCTCACAGTACTAACCAGCAGTGATGCATACAGTGAATGTTCAAAACACGTGGAGTTCTGACAAGATACTCCCATTCCCCTCAGTATATACCAGTGTGTTGACATCAACTAAATGAAAAGCAATTACAAGTGTAAGCACACACACAAAAACTCAGTGAGATGGGGCTGGAAGGACCAAGGCTACCCTTGTCATCAGCTATGCCCCAGGCAACGCTGGACATATTATATGGCTTCTCGGAGCCGCTGTCTCTTCATCTGGAACAACAGGAGAACTGCGAATGGTCTATGGTCTCATATACTTCTAAAACTATATGATTTTAGAAGAGAAATGAGGTTGTATATAAAGATAATTTCAAGTTGTCCATACTTTATCATTAAATAAAAGATAATGGTCATTAGGCAAGTTTTTGAATATTTCATCATCGACCCCTCCCCCAAAGATGTTACACTAAATATACTTAACTGTTATGGTTTAGTTAACTTGTCCAGTTAAGCCTACTAATATTTACAGGGACGAAATTTGAAAATTGACTACAGAATGAAGGGAGAGTTTGGTGACACAGATGTGTGGAACAGATGCTGCAATCTGACTCCAATCATCTAGAGAACAGGGAGAGCCTTTCTACCTCTGACAACTCCCTACCTTCTGAGTCAGCAGTAGCCTAAGGAACCTTACATTTGAAATTGTGTGATTTTAAACATCAGTGAAGAGACCTTTTGCTATGTGAATTCTAAGGTGTTGGTGACTTGTCAACATGCACACAGCATCTTGCCCATCACGCTCCACCATGCTCGGCCTGTCCTGTCTGAGTAGGGCTACGTCCCAAACACAGACCTTTACGAGGGCAGGCACTCACTGTAGGCTGGACTCACTAGACAAACTTCTAGCAAGGTTCCAGCAGGACAGAGAAATGGATCAGAATGGAGAAGCCGAGGTTAAGCTACTTGGGCTGGACTTCCAACTCTCGCTCTTGATAGTTCTGAGTTTGGTCAAGTCACTTAACTTTGCTGAACATCAGTTTCTCCATCTGCACAATAAGAATAAAAATAGCACACTGCTACGACACAGAAAGCCACTAGTGAAAGTTAGTTGTTGGTTTTTGAAAATAATAAAAGATGAGAAACTAGTTCCCTAGTCTAAACAATAGAAATAAACTGAATGATGCGATTTTTAAAAAGCAAATAATTCGATTTATTTAAAACACTGGCTTCCTGGAAACCATTTATTATCAGATTTAAGAAGGCACTACTTTCATATTCCAGACAGAGAACAAGCTACTTCCTTGCTATGGTGATCACCTGCTACAGGAGAAAAACCTTGTCATAGAAAATTGGGAACAGAAAGCAGGTAACTGCAGAGGGTGTCAGAGAGGATGCAGGTAACTAGCTGCAGAGGGTGTCAGAAGGGCTGCAGGTAACTAGCTGCAGAGGGTGTCAGAGAGGCTGCAGGTAACTAGCTGCACAAGGTGTCAGAGAGGCTGCAGTTATTAGCTGCAGAGGGTGTCAGAGGGGCTGCAGGTAACTAGCTGCAGAGGGTGTTACAGTGGCGCAGGTAACTAGCTGCAGAGGATGTCAGAGAGGCTGCAGGTAACTAGCTGCAGAGAGTGTTACAGTGGCACAGGTAACTAGCTGCAGAGGGTGTCAGAAGGGCTGCAGGTAACTAGCTGCAGACGGTGTCAGAGGGGCTGCAGGTAACTAGCTGCAGAGGGTATCAGAGGGGCTGCAGGTAACTAGCTGCAGAGGGTGTTACAGAGGCTCCAGCAGCAGCTGAAGACAGAGCAGAGCCTGCCCTAAGTAGAAATCATGCTTAGCACATGTTAAAAAATAAGACTGTTAATGTAATATTTTGCTTCCTTTGGTTGTTGTTGTTGCTATCTGGCCAGGGCCAGGTTCGAACCCGCCACCCTCAGTATATGGGGCTGGCACCCTACTCACTGAGTCACAGGTGCTGCCCACACAGTATTTTGATTGAACATTTTTATAATGTTTCCCTCCTAAAATAGCACCATGGTAGAAAACAAATTATCTTTTATAAATTAAAAACAATTGTGAATATCCTATTGATATGATTAAAATTTACTAAGTATAGGCAAGTTTACTATTGCTTAGAAGCAAATGCTAATGTTAAGAAAAATACTCGTAGTTCCCCAGTTATGAAGACATAGTAAATAACTTAAATGTTTCCCTTCCACTGTGATGATTCATTCCTAGAGCCCTTCTTCGAATAGTGGGGAAAACACCCAGGCAATAATAAAAACAATAGTGAATAAAATAAAATTCTGCAATTAAGTAAAAAAAATACAGCATAACCTCTATAGCAGACCACTTCCCCACACTGACCACTTCAAGTTCACAGTCTAGACATGTACCACAAGCATGTGTCTGTACAGCAGGCCTAGTCCCTTGTGCACCCGCCTGCACAGGCTGACCAGCCTGTCACAGTGCCTTGGGTAGCAGATCACAGAGGTTCCACTGTAGAACAAATACATTCTAAAACGCTACAAGGAAAGTGAGATAGCTGTGGTACAGAGAAGGAAGATGGTGTGACAGAGCTTCACGCTTTAAGGAGAGGGTGGGACACGCCAGGCATGTAATAATCCAAATAAACAGCCGGAAGGCAGGAAGGCAAATGTGTAGGGTCCATGGGCCTGAAATCTTTCAACAAAACTTGTTTTACCACTCTGAACGTGAAAAGGCAAGGGGACACCTATTGTAACAGTGGTGCACATAAAACTTCAATTAAAAACAGAATTGCAATTGTAACTCAATGTACACTCCTATGGTTGAATTTTAATTAGTAACAATGAAAATAAAGAAGATCAGCAAATACATTTGCAATATGTTTGAGACCAAATTTCATCAAAGCTGGTTTAGAAGTTGCACAAATAACTGAAATGATCATGTCTTTAATTTTTACGAATACATTGTTGTTTCTATTGTAGCATTCTTGAGAACTGATCTGTGACTTACATATTCAATCATTTCTCCAATATTTACCAAGTAAGTGCCCAAGTGCCAGGAGTCACACTAAGTGACAGAGAGGTGAAAAAAGACACATGATATTCTCACTCATGTGAAGCTCCATGCCATGGTCAACAACTATGTAAATAAAGTAATTATTTTGCACTTTTACAAATTATTCCTATCCATTAAATAAGAAGTTAATTAATGTTTTTGCCTAACACATTTCCATTTTTATTAAAAAGAATTTTAAGATCTTGTTTTTAAAAAAGTACAATACAGATTTTTTAAAGAAGGTTCTACAAACACTTTCTGATAGATAAACACAGCTGACTCTTTTGATTAAAATGCAGGGGAAAGAAGTCCACCCAGTATTCCTGTTTTTTACCATCCACTCATCTCAAACATCTGTGAAGTTCTCAGGAGAAAGCTTTACAGGGGCAAAGCGTGCAATGCCCAAAAGGACAAATTTAGGTGGGTTAGTATGTATTGCAATCACCCACTTTAAACAATAATGAAGCCAAGATTTTGCAACAGTTCTTTACCTCTTGCTACTATTAAAAAAAAAAAAAAAAAAAAAGTTGAATCATATAGTCATTGGCAACTTTAGTTTGAAAATTCAAGTCACGGAAACTCTGGACCACTTAATCCACTTTGGACACTGAAAGTCACAAAGCAAGATGGTCATAGTGAAGAAATATCACCTGTGATAAACGTCACAAAAAGTGTGACAGGACAGAGTAGAGGCCAAATGCTGGGATGAAAAATACCTTCAGCCTCCTTACCTGCCAGAAGACAAAAACAAAGATGAGATGTGTTCAAGGGGTCCCTTTGAATTTCCACTATTCTCTGCCCATTTTCTCCTGCTGGTGTAGGGTTTGTAAAATAGGCGCCAAGGTGCAGAGTGCCGGACACTAGAAACCGAGAGCTTTGGAAATGGCACACGGAGCTTTCCTCACAGGCCAAGCCTACGGTGTCTCAGGCCCTCCCAAGACTGCAGGGGTCCATGAGTCTGGGGAGGTTTTCTGTTAAGTCACCCATCAATGTGTCCTACTCATAAATCTTTTAAATTATTAACGAATAAAGGAAGTATTTCAGATGCGTTTAGAAGGTTATCACTACAATGCTCAAATCAGAAATTTGGACTTTTTTACAGACTGTTATCTTGAGGGTGAGGGGAAAAACCCTTACAATACTAAATTTTCTTCAGATATCAAAAAGAAATACGTAACAGCATATGAACTCAATTATTTACTTAACATAGTATACAGAGGACTTTAAGAGAAAAATGGTTTTGTTTCCCTGATGGAGGAGGAATAGGTGAAAAGAAATCCTAAGAAATGTTTAATCCATGAAAATTCTTTAGCTTCCCAACTTCTGAAAGCCCTGCTTCAGCTTCCACTTCTCTCCTCCTCTTCTCACCTCTTACTTGAGGTGCTTACAAGATCTACAATAACATTTTTGCCAATTATATTCCTTCTCCTTTTTACTATCTCATCTTTTTACATCTTTGTCCCCAAGCAAAATAGAAGGTCCCTCAATCAATGACAGTTTCTAAGAGCCAGCCATGCAATAACCTTTCAATACACACATACTGGACTAAAATTTGGATGAGAGAGGCAAAAAAGGCAGAAGAATTTACATTAAATTAGTGTAGTATAATTATTTCCTTCTAATTAAAAAGTACAGTTTATTATTAGACAAAGTATTTTTCTTTGAAATGAACTAAATCACCAATACAAAGTTCACAGAATCTACTGGCTTGTTTTCTGGCAATAGTAGTTAAATTTTTCTATTTTATATAAATATAAACACATTTTAAGTGAGATGGTACAAAGTAGTAAGACATATTACAAACAGCAGGAATTAAAGTGTGTTTTTAAGTTATTTAAAACAAAACATTCACTTTCAAAGCTCAGTAAGAAATAAATTGCTGCAAAAGAATTATCTCAATTTTCAAACACTTAAAAATAGGGTAAAAAGATTCTGTAGACTAAATGTCTCTAAGATTCCCAGCGTAAAACTGTGAGTTTAAACCTGTAATCCCAACACTCTAGAAGGCCAATGCAAGTAGACTGCTTGAGCTCAGGAGTTCAAGACCAGCCTGAACTTGAGACCCCCATCTCTAAAAATAGCTGGGCATTGTTCGGGTGCCTATTATAGTCCTAGCTGCTCAGGAGGCTGAGGCAGGAGGATTGCCTAAACCCAGGAGTTTGAGGTTGTTGTGAGGTATGATGCCATGGCACTCCATCATGGGCAACTATCTCCAAAAAAAAAAAAAAAAAGCTGAAATGCTGAAATGATCTGGTTTATAGCACAATTTTTCAGAGGTGAGGCCATGCATGAAATTAGGTGGCTTCTGTGTCTATCTAGATAGCTGGCTTGTCAATAATCATTTCCAGACTGCCAGGCCAGTCATCAGGTATGCAGGGGCAAAGAAAGCACTCAGGATGTTTCTTAAGTCTACCTAGCAGATGATAATGGGAAATATTTTTTCTTAATTTTTATGAATGAAAGAGCTATGTATGCTGTGAAAGGCATCATAATGTCAGCATATCCTACAAGAGAAGACCCAAAACAGCTGGGTGATAAAGCTGAGATGGTTCTTTTGTACCAGATCAGTTTTCAAGACAAGTCTTGGATGAAAACAGAACTTCTAAATGGCAAAGAGTAATGGCTTTTGTCTACTTTTATTTAAAAAGTCATTTTATAGATAACTTTTTAACACTTGGACATCAACTTGCAGAATGTTGTAAACATTCCTTCTTAATGTTTGAATTTTTAAGTGTTTTTTTTACTTTGCTTCTGAACCTTAAAAAAAAATCATTTGTGGAAATTATCAAAGGGAATTTTTAAAAAGACCTAAAATTACTATTTCTTGCTGAAATACTAGTTACAAATATTTTTTAGAGAAAAGGAAAACTCTAGAAAATTCCCAGCAAGTGTTACCTAGACGACAAGTATTGCAATTAGAGAATAGTTAGAATTTCTGTGCTCTGAACACTTAAACCTTAAATTAACTTCCCTAACTTTTCCCTCCCATGCAGTATACAATCAATTAGTCTTTATGGTTTTCCAGCTTGATAAGCTTGTAGTCAGTAAAATCACCAGTTAAATTAAGATTTGAAACTTTTAGGTCTTGAATCTAGAGAGGATTTTGTTTGTTTTTTAAGCCTGATTTATTTTTTCCAATCAACTCTTGCCTTTTCTTCACACTGTCCTAGGCTATTACATAGAACTGATAACTTGAGTCGTTTCCCATATTTTCGTGACTTTTCCCAGAAAGCGAACTCCCTCCATCCCTCCTGCTCAGTGTCCTCTCCGTAGCCGTCCCTTCCTCTGCTTCATAAAAGCACAAAAAATAAGGATGACCTGGATCTATCCACACAAATTCCCCAGGAACCTCCCAGAGGCTCCTCATTTCTTATTTTTAGAGCCTTCATGCCATGAAAGTGAAAGCAATCTAGGATATCGTCTTTTAGCTTTTGCTATATCTTATTTTGACTTGCCAATGGACAACGCAACCAACTTTCTATAATTTCTCTGCTGCTAGGAAGGGAGAGGGAGGTTTTCAGAGCTGAAAACTTTGTCCTGCACTCAAAGTTCCTTTTTCTCCCTTTTCTAAACTCATAAAACACTTCATCTCCATTTCTCATTCACACATCTTAAGATCATTAAGTCCTGGCAATAAGTTAAGCAAATCCTACCATAAGAAAGGCAAAACTTTACTCCAGATATCACTTAATTATTACTGTTGTAGGTATGAAAAACTCTCAGACTAGGCAAACATTCTCAAGATTTCATCTTGGACTCCACTGCCCTTAGCAGGTCTCACAGTCTGTACTTGATGGGAGCCAATGAGCACTGCTGCTCTAATGCACCATGCCAAAGAGAGGCCACACCTGGACAACTGGCCTTGCAAATGAATTCAGGAAAAGTGTGCCTGGCACGGTGTCATAGCCCTCCAGGGCTGACACACTGGACAGGGTGAGCCACAACCAGCCAGGTTCTGAGCATCAGTTCCCACACAGCAGTAACAGCCCGGGAGGTGTCCACACGAAGGAGCTGGCAGTGTCTAGCTTACCACACCACAGCACTGCCAATCTCACCTCAGGCCCAGATTCTCCAGCTGCCTGTGTGAGAAGACCACGGACTGCCCCAGTGTGGCACTTGCTTCCTCCCGTCTCTGTCCCTCCTGTGGCTGCACCAGCTTCTGGGTCTGTTCCCACTGCGCCCACCTCCACACACTGCTTCGGGTCCTATTGGCAAAGGATTTCCCCCAAGCCACCCAGCTGATTCTGGTGGGATGCTGACAAGTCACCACAGAAGTGCAAAAACATTGGGTGCCGATGCCCAGGGGTAGCAGTCACGACTGCAGCCTGCCTCGAGGTGTGGCAGCCCAAGAGCTCTGAAAACCAGGACCTGCTGCACTGCACTGGCAGTCCAAGTGAGGGGAAAGTGGCGACATGCACCCTCCCTTCAGTGTCGGCCAGCACAGGAGCCCTCAGGACTCCCTTCTTCCTCAGTACCAGGTAGGGTGGACTTCGTGGCTATCCTATCTTTTTTTTTTTTTTTTTTTTGAGACAGAGTCTCACTATGTCACCCTTGGTAGAGTGCCCTGGTGTCACAAGTCACAGCAACCTCAAACTCTTAGACTTAAGCAATTCTCTTGCCTCAGCCTCCCAAGTAGCTGAGACTATAGGTGCCTGCCACAACGCTTGGCTATTTTTCTGTTGCAGTAGTCACTGTCGCTTACCTGACCCGGGCTGGGCTCAAACCTGCCAGCCTCAGTGTATGTGGCCAGCGCAGTAACCACTGTGCTACAGGAGCCATGGCTATTTATCTTGAAAGATGACACACCAACATTCAACCACAGACGTAAATTCTAAAAGGCATTTTTTTTTGGTAATCTGTTCTCTTTCTTATTGTTGTTGTTGCTGGATCATTGAGGGTACAAAAAAACAGGTTATATCACTTGCGCTTGTTAGGTAAACTCCCTCTTATAATTGTGTCCCGCCCCTAAGATGTGTGTCACACACCGTGACCATCCCCTCCATCCCTCTCTCTGCTCTCCCCTTCCCCCACCCACCACCATGTATTAGGTCATCAATTGTCCTCATACCAGAATTGAGTACATTAGATTCTTGCTTTTCCATTCTCGTGATGCTTTACTAAGAAGAATGTGTTTCATCTCCATACAGGTGAATACAAAAGATGTAAAGTCTCCATCTTTTTTAGTGCCTAAATAGTATTCCACGGTATACATATACCACAGGTTGTTAATCCATACCTGGGTTGGTGGGCATTGAGGTGGTTTCCACATTTTGGTGAGCTGTCATAAACAATCCAGTACAAATGTCCTTAAGATAAAATAATATTTTTTCTTCTGGGTAGGCTAAGTTTTTAAACATCAAATGAATACATCTGCTTCAAATACCTATATTAATTCAAATCTTATCCCCAGGGCCTATTGTAGAAGAGGTTCAAAATTAACTAGAGATTATTGAGAAAGCCAGCCTTTCTCAAGACTAAGAAGGAAAGGTCAACTTTACACACAATGGCTTCCCCCACTGTACTTTTCCCTGCTATGGGATACTTTCCCATAGCATCCAAATGATACATGTTTTCTGCTTCTGAGGAAATTGAAACAAGATCTAAACAAAATCCCATGAACTCTAAGATGCTATGACTCTGGCAGTAATACCAGCTTTGTAAGAGGTTCTAGAACCTCAGGCATATTTTACCATAAACACCTTACAGCAGGCTCCATCACACAGGTGTCTTCTCCCTGAGCTGCTGCCTGCTCTGCCCATGAGCATCTCTCCCATGGCGCAGCTGAGCCCACAGGCAAGTGCAAACCCCTGAGCTGGCTTTGACGTTTCCCCACTCTCACACCCAGGGCCTGCACCCTGCTTCAGGGAACGTGCTTAAGAGGTGAGTCACCCAGGTCAGGGTCACTACAAAACGATGCTTGACGGCTGCAGGATGTGAAACCCCAAAGAGGTCACGAAGCCACATCCCTCGTCAGATGAGGACACCAAGGCACAGAAGAGAAACTGCCCGCGTAAATTCCCACAGTTAGGGAATGTGTGTGTCACAGTCAAGAAATGTCTTGATTTTAATATTCATGTTTTAATTGTATGGCTTCTTGACCTTACATCCTATATTTATCTTCATCTTAAGTTATAAAGAGACCCTGAAGGTACATTAACCTATAAAGAAATCTTTTCAAAACCATACTCTTAAATACAAACCAATTTTCCAATCAACATGGTATTCATATTTAATCACAAGGCAGAAACAGAAAAATCAAAAGTACCAGAGCTTACTCAATGAGTATGGGAGGAGCTGAGGGGGAAAACAAAAGAAAAAGAGCCTGGAGCTCCCCAATTCGACCACAGACTTTTTACCCATAAACTGCCTCATGATTCTTCCGATTTTCCTTATCTGTGAAGTTCTCTTATAACTTGTACTTTATCCCTTTTACCTTCACTCTCTCAGACATCTTTAGTCCCAAGACATAATAAAATCTCAAGAACGCAGGATCCCAGGGACGCCCTGGCTCACTGGGTCACCACATGTGTCCAGTTTTTGCTTTTTTGCCCTCTCATCTTGCCCACCCCCTACTTCTGCAGCCTGACCCAGTGCAAAACGTTAGACAAGCCCCCAGTGTGCCTGTCTGTGTTTTACCAACTGTAGAGAAAAAGCATAGGAACACTGATTTGAAATGTTAACAGGCATTTTAAATGAAACGTGATCATCTCCCAGGTCTTAAGCCCACATGCTGTACAGCCAGTGTGCCATGCTGAGTGCGTCTTCTGGGGTTCAGTCGGTCCGGTCGTCGTGCGTCAGCACTTGGCAATGCCAGCCCACTGCTGCCATGACGCTTTAATTCCACACCTCCCCCATACCCTACACCCTCCGGGCTGTGACCATCAGTATTAAGCAGTTCAGAGTGGGTGAAGGCTAAGAGCTTGGGCTTCAGATGTAGATAGATCAGAGTTCAAGTTCAGCTCTTTCCAGCTTCTTCCAGCTGTATGGTCCTAAGCAAGTTACCTACTAACCTTTTCAACCTTCAGTTTGACCCTTTGCAAAAAAAAGGTGGTGACAGAAATCATATCGTCCTCAGGGTGATTTGTAAAATTTTATCATATAAAGAAATTTAACATAACACGTAATATGCTTTTGAGACGCAGTCTTTCTTTCACTCCTATTATCAAGACAGAATGGATGTTTGAGAACCCCTTCACGATGACACTGTGGTCTGCTCTGTCTGACTGAGCTACCACATTCACACTCCCTGCAATCAAAAAGCAACATTTCACAACTGGCAACTTCAAACTCCAAAACGTTACATCTTCTGGTTCTAAGCTTAGGAAAAATGTACAAGGAGTCCATTAAAATGCAGATTCTCAGATTTTTGTCTTGAGAGATTCTGACTCTGTAGACTTAAGGTGAGGTTCAGGAATCTAAATGTTCAACAGTGACAAAGATTCTTTGCTTGGTTAAACTTAGATGTGCTTCTGAATCTTCTGTGTGGCCCATCTATGCACATCCTCACAAAATCCAGCTTTAGCAAAGAACCTTGTTTAAGTCAGTTTCGCAAGAACTTCCCATCCTCAAAACCTAGTCGGATGTCAGGCTTCTCATCCTCAACAATCCTCCAAGTGACTTCTGATCACCCTGACCCGTCTTCAACAACAATCTTGTTAGGTCAGCTTAGCCATAAGCCCCTGCCCCTGCTGTTTTTGCTGAGTGACTTTCCATGCTCTGCCCTCATCGCTCCATGGTGATAATTCCCATTTACCTAGCCTGTATTTGGACTTGAGTCCAATCTCTCTCCCCTACTGCAAGACCCCCACAGCAGTGGTCGCTGTACGTTTTACAGTGGTCCTGAATAAAGTCTTCCTTACCACGCTTTAATGATTATCTTGGTATAACTTCTTTAGCACTAGATCATCTGGACCATCGGACCTGGCTTTATTAACAACCACTGAGCTGCAGTTTCAGATGAACTTATAGTTCCCACAGCACCGTCCAATTGCAATGCACTAGCACGTCATCTCATCTGACCAGTCAGCCTGGGAAGAACCAAAAGGAGCATTCCAGAATGGAATCTAGAATCATGACCCCTCCCCTTCCTCCCCACAAAACTTGCAGTTATAACAGGAACTAAGGTTTTCTAATTCAGGTCAGAGATTTTTTTTTTGGCCCCTACTTCAAGGCAACTAACAAAAATACTTCATGAATCCAAAGAATGTTCTGGGATAGTCCATGGAAGAGTACACCTCTTCAAGTATCAAAAATTTAAGGGGAATCTCACTGAGAACTGCCAACCTCTCAATTCTTGTGTTCACTGCCTGTGACCTTTCAGACCTGTTATTACTATGCCTGTCTCTGTCTGCTCCTCTTCCTTAATGTTTGCTAGTTTTAATTTCATTTGGTTTGAGAAACCAAGTACTTTAATGCAACTACTAATGAACTAAAAGACACCATGAGGGAACAGGGAATAATAGACTCAGACCCTGAATTCCAGGGGATTTATATGAAATCTAAATGGACCACGGAAGGCCTTCCCAACCAACTGCCTGCCTTGGCAACAGGTTGGGAATGGAACACAGGATGGTATTACTCTGGACAGTATTTCAGCCTAGTAAGGCCTGGCTACCCTAATCTGATCTTTCAGCTGATCAGGGAAATTTACATTCTATGTAGACATTTACTATTCAAAAAAGAACCAAAAAGAGGTTAATAAAAATGCTATAGATAAGACCCTATTTGGTACAAGTAAGTTTTCACTTTCATCCCCCATCCCTATCCCCAGGGCAGACACGAAATATTAAGCCAATTTCTTTTCCTTGTATCTGTACTAACTTTGACCCCTCTGCAAGAGAAACAATGTCTTCTTGGGTATTTTATCTACTCAGGACAAGCTTCCCACTTATTATGGTAATCAGTAGTTATGAAGATTCCTCTCCTAGATTTATTATATTCAAACCTCTTTAAAGGCAAACTCTAGGTCAAATCCATTTTAGTGTCTCTCACAGTATTAAAAGCACACCAAAAAAAATCAATAAATTACATATTCACTAAATGAAGAACCATTCGAGGTTCTTTTTCTTACTGTAGCTACAACTCTATCCCAGAGTTGAACTGTCCTTAGATACACATGCTCTAAATGGCCCCTTTACAATAATCCGCCTCTTAGCAATAGGAAGGGGAAAAGGTCCAAGTTGAGAACAAAAAAGAAAAAGGATGAAAAGAATATTTACAGAATTTCACTATAATACCTTTCCCACCCATCATCTGCCCGCCCACTCATCTACCATGTACTATAAAATCCTGAAGAAACCATTTAAATGAATAGCTTGGCAACATTTCAGGAAAAAACCCTCTTTCTACTCAGTCTCCATTCCTTTATTCAGCAGGCACACAGTGACAGGGTGAGGAGCATGGAGAAGTGACCTCATCTTCCACACAGCTTCCCCCTGGCAATCCGCTGGGCTCTCTCTCCCTAGTCTGAGACAGCTGAGGACAACAGCTGCATGAGAGGAGAGCCCAGGACTCTCCACGGCACTAGGAACCAGAGCAGAAAAAGAAAAGCAGGAGGACCTACTAAGGGAACAAACACAGTGACAAGAGCAGCTGGGAGCCCCTGTGAAAAGCACAGCCAGAGAGAGAAGCAGGCCCTGGGGCCGGATGGACAGACTACTGGGGTGAGGGAGCAGGGGAGGTCTCAAAGTCCATAGAGAATCTGCAATTCAGCCAAGCATGTATGAATAACTGGGAATTAACCGTATATGCAAAAGACTTCACCTCATTCCCACAGCAGCTAAAGAGCATATTAAATTAAGTAAGAGGTTGTTCACCCACAAGCAAACCTAGACCATTTGTCTTCATTCTCTACCACGATTTCCATGCCATTGCAATCATTCTTTCAATCTTTATAAGGCTTCTGTTTGTTTGTCTTGCAGAGGCCTATTCCACTTTCCAAGATGTGATTTGAAAAGGACTACATTAATCCAAATGCTTTTTCTAAAAGTCTCTCAAATCCAGAGATTCCAAACATGCACATAAAGATACTAAGGGACCAGCTGTTGCAATTAACAAATTGTTTATATTTTCCCTTCCATTGGCTTAAAAGTACTAGAAGGACTTTCAAGCAAGATGAGACTTCCATTTGGATTTAGGAGTTTTAAATAGATTGTTTTCTTGTTTTTCAGGCTAAAAATAATAGTTTGTAAGTTAGACTGTGTGTTGTATAAATAGGCTTCAATTCACAAGACACGAAACAGAGCATTCAGGAACCGGACTGTTTCTGGAACAAGGTTCAGTATTTGGAAACGTCGAATCATTTAGACCTTTCCCACTAGAGAACAAGAGTAGTCTTCCTGGAATATGCTTGAAAGCTTTCAATCCTAACAGGCCGAATAATGAATTCACTCTTTGGTCAGGGAGAATGGGAGTCATTCTGCACCCAGAGGTGTGAGAGTGACAGTCTCCTCCACACCACCATGACGCAGCCCACATGCCCCCAGTCTGAGGAGGTCCCGGAGCTCAGAAATATCTTCCCAATGGTCATCTTGTACTGTGCCATGAATGGATTCTCAGTTCACTGACAGACTCGGAGTTTTTCCCACAAATAACACTTTCTTGAGACATGCTGTATCAACACTGAATTGAGTTTTACTGGCAGTTCGTACTACTCCTGTTTCAGCATTTTTGCCACAGCAAAAACCTTCTATTCCTAGGAAATCAGGAGGCCTTAAACATTTCCAGTATGATTCACACAGTAGCTCAAAATTACATGTTAAGTCTTCTCCTAGAAACAGTAAGTTCAAAGAACTTCTCAGAATCCTTAAGTCCAGCTGTTTACCTTTTCTATCTTTATGGAGAAGTCTCTATTAAGATGTAGGTAACTCTTGGGTTTTATTTTTAAAAAGTGAGAGTCAAGTTTAGGACCCCTGTGTTAAAGCATCTGTGACACAAAGCTTGGGAACACCTCCATGAAGAGGTCCAAAACAAGAAAGCTTATGACAAGCCGAAAAGGGGCATCTATGAATTCCCTGGTCCTGTGCACAGTAAGCAGAAGTCTCATTATATTCCCCCTTCATTTTATTTTTGACTCTGACATTATACACTAATTCTATTTTCATTTTTCTCTGACCTCTAAAAAGGAGAAAGGAAAATTCCCTTAAGAAACTCCTCAAAAAGTTTTCTATAAATGGAATTTATAGATGTTTTTTCAACAACAATTTTAGTGCCCATATTACATGAAAGAGACATTAAATATGAGATTAAATACAGCTATAATAAAACTGAGATTAAATATAGCTATAGTAAAACTAAAACTCAGAATAAAATACACCCTTAGCAACCCACCCTAAGCATTCCTTATTCATCTCTCATTGAACAATATTTTTAACAAAAGAAATAGATGACTTATATTTAAATTGTTACCATTTATAAAGCCCAGGCTTCACAGGACAAGTGAAACACAGATGACCTGAACAATGAAATGGCATCATGGGCACTGTATCAAACCAGTGTGTCTACACCTGTGTTTATATTAAGCGGTTTAATGTGTACAATTTAGAGGAATCAGGAATTCCCCAGGCAAGTCCTTGGACATCTACTTTTGCTCTGTTCCCATAGAGATGTAGCCCTCCAACCCCAGCTCCCCTTCACTTCTTCCCTAGGACCAGGCAGGAATATGCTCCTTCTCCCAGGAAATGTAATGCTTGAACAAAAATAGCAGGATTTGAATTTCCCCTCAAATTTGTAATCTTAGACATTCTCTACTTTACCACATAAAAAACCCAGAAATTGAAAAGTAGGTGTTCCTACTTTTAATCTTTGACTTTTCTTAACTTAAATATTCATTACTTGGTCATCATTTAAAAAAACCTATAAATTAAGATCTAGGTAATTTTTGGTCATGGGTAAATACAGTTGACAAAAGTACAGAAATGCCTACAGGCAGCAGCAATGAGAACGTCCATTCTGTCAGCTGTTCCAGACAGTGAAGCCATCACGCCGCCGTCTACTCTGCTGACACAGCGGATGAGCCGTAAAGGAGAAGAGATGGAATGATGGCTAGGCACAACTGTTCTTGAATGATAAACCTTAAAACAGCTCCAGTGAACCACACACACCTGTCCTGCTACAGACGCAGCTACTTCCACCTCATGCCCACTTCTCACCCTGGCTTCCACTTTCTTCCCCAGACAAGACCCTGAACAAGCCCCTGTACACATATGGTGTTTACAGGGGACACCCCACTGTTGAGCTTTCCCATTTCAAAGCCCTTTCATTACTCATGCATACAGCTGTTTGCCGCTGGCTGGCTGTCAGCCCTGCTAAGTCCTGCACACAGACCCAGCATGACTACACCAGGCCATGCTCAGGGTAAAAAGCTGGGGCTCTGAGTCAGGGGAAGGGCCCCATGCACCCCCACCCCTGAACAAAAGTTAGCACAGCTGTGTTCCTCTCAAGAATGCCAGGAGAATGCGAGCCTCCCTCCCAACCTCGACTCTGCCCACACTGTGTCCCCTGTCCCTGCCGGTGTATGAGAAGAGTTCTAAAAACGCTGCTTCCAGTATAACATGTACTACGTCTACAACAAAGAAAACCAAGAATAAATAAACATGAGTACTAGGCTATAAATGAGATAAAATGGCAGTTAACAATTTCAGAGCTGATAAATATGTGCTTCTGAACCAAGTGTCTTTAAGGTCCCCTGAGCACATTCTAAGCCTATCTGAACATAATTACACAAAATGTTTATGCACTTGTCTGGCTTGTTGCCTTGTTTTCTAAATAAAGGGATAACTTCGTTTTGAAATAGTGGACATGGGAGCCTCCGCCTTCCGTCTCTGCAGCCCTCCCTTCTCAGCTCAGCTTACTACGTTTGTGGGGCCGCACAGCCCCTTACAGAGGCCTTTGTGCACAGGCCTCCATGAGGCACCTCCCTAAAGTCACTGGCAAAGTCCTCCAAGAAATCACAAGCACAGGTGACAGAGAAAAACCCCATCTCTAAAAAAACAAAACCAAAAACACGAGAAACTGTCAAGGCCTATGTAAAAGTACCTATTGGTAAAGTAGGCCAAAGCTATGGAAATCATTAGTTATACATACACAAGCACAGAGAGTACACCACCAGGTAACTAAAATGCGTGAAGGATCCAAACTTTTCTCTCCAAAGCAACCCTACTCCATGAACTCTAAAAATGTATGAAGTTATCCTAGAACTGTTTAATACAATAACATTTACAGGTAAAAAACTAAATGACTGGTCAGGTGAAGTGGCTCACGCCTGTAATCCTGGTACTCAGGGAGGTTGAGGTGGGTGGATTGCCTGAGTTCAGGAGTTCGAGACCAGCCTGAGAAAAAGCAAGACCCCAACTCTAACTAAAAACAGAAAAACTAGCCAAGCATTGTGGCAGGCACCTGTAGTCCCAGCTACTTGGGAGTCTGAGACAAGAGAATGGCTTGAGCCAAAGAGTTTGAGCTTGCTGTGAGGTGTGATGCCACAGCACTCTACCAGGATGACAAAGTAAGACTCTGTCTCAAAAAAAAAAAAAAAAAAACTGAATGATTATTATAAAAGGCTTTAGCTAAAAAGCAGGTGTTAGGTAATCACTGGTATATAAAGCTGTATCTACTTAAAGAAACCTTTCTAAAAATAACATAAAATACCAATTATCTTATCCATCGGCACAGGTTCATGGTACACATTGTCAGACCTCTATTTGCTTCTACACTTCAATCTTCTTCCTCACTGTGGTCTCCCTGTCTCCTCACATTTCTTTCCCTCACTGTAATCTCACATTGACATAAGCAAACAAGATGAAAGGCAGCAGCAGTCAATCTCATCCTCGTGTCCAGGCATCCCATTGCACATGCAGTTGCAAATTATTTCGCCACCAGCTCTACAGGAAAGATGGGTTGTGGGAGGATGAAGTGGTAGGCTGTGATGTTCAATAATTTCCTTGGTATAAATATAACCACAATGGCCAATCTCAGCCCATCGACATGATTTCATGGAACACAGAACTGAGGAAAGATACACAGCAACACAGTATTTCCACATACATCTACATAGTTTTCACCATACAAATATAAGACTTGTTAAAAGCTTTAAGAGCACAGATAATAGCAATGTGTAGTAAAATAACCAGGCAATGGTATTTATCACCTCTGTTACTCAGTATAATTTACATTGGAAGCTTGCATATTTTAATGTTTAACAATGGCCATAATTAACAATTAGCTCACAAAATACCTGAAAATTAAACAGTGAGTTCTCCCATGATGATACAAGTCATCACCAGCATGCCATTGATACCATCTGCTCAGTTCTGCTCCATCCTTCTAGGGCACAGGTGCTGCAGAATGGCAGGGAGATGTCAACAGCTTCCCTGGAGCCCACAACTTCAAAATTGCAGGCATTAAAATGGACGCTGCAGCTCACACCTGTAATCTCAGCAGCTCAGGAGGCTGAGGTGGGAGGATTGTTCGAGCCTAGGAGTTAGAGGCTACCATGCACTAATATCATACCACTATACTCCAGCCTGCTGAGAGAGCAAGATCCTGTCTCTAAAATAAATTTAAATTAAATTTTTAAAAAATAAAAAGAGCAGGAATCAGAGTAAATGATCAACCTTTCAAAGAGGTATGATTCAAAGTGACTTAAAAAAATTTACAAGAATACAGTGAGAAGATCTCATGCACTACAGAATGAGTGAAAACTACATGCAAATCTTGGTTGTTGGCATTAATTACTGGTGTGCTCTCAGGCCAAAGCCAATCAGTGTGTCCGCATGCTAGGCTGTATGCTGTATACTCAACATGCACTTGTGGGCCGCACAAACAGGAATTAGCCCTCCTGGACTATCTATTCTAGAACGCACATCATTTAATATCAGAGGACCTTGCTTTCCTCAAGTATGAAATGGGCTAGCCCCTATTCAAACCTTGCAGCGCTACAGGGATAATTAAATGAGGAAATGAACAAGGCACAAAGAACACTCTTCTTCACTATATCAATGTGATTTTGTAAAAAAGCAAGTGACAACAACACCTTTGATCTTTTTTCATTGTTTGCTCTGCCAAAGATCTAAAATAGAACAGAGATGAATGGATCCCCAAAATTCTGAACCATCTGACTAGGTATATTAAGAATGACTACTGAGACTACCAAGAGTTCTTATAGGTCCCAATTCTTTAACCATTACCTTAGTCAAAATTACTTTTCAGAGAAAAATGAACACTGGATACTTATGGATATAAATTCCTGAGAGCATGTAACAAGTAGATGGTGACAAGACCACATGACTGCAGTGGTGAGGATGCTGCAGTGACAGGAGGCTGGACAACGTGCTGTCCAGCAATCTCATAAGGACTAACTCAGCATCTATTCATTCACTTTATTCAACCAGAATTTATAGGGCATACTCTGTGGCATATACTAACTGAAGAACTAGAAATACAGTGGTGATTGAAACAGTCCAATATATTTTGAGAAAAAACAAAGATTCATAACCTCAGCTATAAGAGTACAGACCTCTTAATTCAGAACAAAATGCACAGCTTTGAAATGCTGTCTTTCTTCGCCAAGGTAAAGCATATTTGGAGAAGACTACTCTTATTCTCATGGAGGTAAGAAGTTCCTAAATTCCTAATATATTTGAATGCAGAGCATTTTAGGCCTTTGATACATAAAAGATTACACTTCTATAGTCACCAGTTGTCTTAACTCCCATCTATCTAGAAATAGAAATACCCTCAAAAGAATAAAAACAAGCACTTCTTAAGAAAACAAAACAAAAAAAATCTTTCCTCATAGTTACCTAAGGTAATTTTTAGCACATATGTATGTTGTAGTATTCCTGGATTTGTGAACTTAATGTAATACATGAAAACTAGGGCACAATTCAAGTGACTTTCACATCACATAAGTAAATAATGTACGGGAGCTTCTTGATAACTACTTTTAAACATCGTTCTGTAACATGAACTCTTTATGAGATGACTTCTGAAATGGAATCTCCTTGTAGAAAACAAAGTAAGAACTTTGACATAACCCTAGAACTAAAATGTAGTGTAGTAAAAAACAAAGATTCACCTCTACTCTACATAGTACAGTATGAAAATTCAATCTAGTGTAAGTTAAGATGATGCAATTATATTCATAGAACAAGCTGTAATTTGATGTAAAACATATTCAATTATAAAAACAAAAAATGTTAAGCTATTCAACAGACTCATTTACACTCTCAATGTCAATGAAAGAATCTGTTTGCTTCACCTTGCCTTGAAACGACACTCCTCCCCTGACAAAAGATTAATTGACATAAAGAATTCAGCTTTCAGTAAGCATCTCTTATAGCAGCTAGAATACAAATATTCTTGGAATATTTTGAAAAATCTATAATACTTAAGAATAATGTGAGCAAATTCTACTAACTGAAATCCTTAATACAATGTTCAATGTAATGAGATAGAAAATATTCTTCCCTAAAATTAACAACCTGCCAGGCATAGTGGCTCATGCCTGTAATCCTAGCATTCTGGTAGACCAAGGCAGATGGATTACCTGAGCTCAGGAGCTCAGAACTAGACTGAGCAAAAGCAAGACCCAATCTCTAAAAAATAATCAGGCATTGTGGTGGACATGTGTAGTCCCAGCTACCCAGCAGGCTGAGGCAGGAGGACTGCTTAAGCCCAAAGAGTTTGAGGTTGCTGTGACCTACACCATGGTTCTCTACTAAGGGTGACAAAGTGTAATTCTGTCTCAAGAAAAAAAAAAAATTAACAATCTGAAATTCATCTATTTTCAGGAACTGGAAATAAAGGCAGTAATTTAATTTTTCTCTCTAAAACACCACATGAATCACCCAACAGGATAATATACCTCTTGTACCTTTTTTTTTTTTTTAAGTAAAACAGGAAGAAGAAAATCTAGTAAAAGTTCCAAGTAGAGTCCACTATATACAATGGTACTTACCTCTCATAAGAGTCATATACAGACTATTTGTGAATTTTGCTTATGTAACACAGAAAAGGTAATGCTTTTACCCCATTTCCTCACACTTAAAGTAACAGTCTTATTTTTTTCCTCAATAAATTAAGCAAGATTTGCTTTTAGGTTACTACCAAGTTTTTAAAATATTAAGTTGTCCCTATTCAAAGCAGTAAACTTCCTCTGGCACAAAAGAAGATCAAAATGTGACGTCTTTCAGCAATTGAACCTAAAAAGTATAACTTCTTAATATCTAGAATGTTTTTTAAATTTCAGATTTATATGAGGGTACACACAATGTTTGCATTTGTTAGGTAAAGTCCGTGTTTTAGGTGTGTCCTGCACCCAGGATGTGTGCCACATACCCTTACATTGTGCCCATTAGGTGGGGAGAACACCAATCCTTCCCTCCCCCCAACTTGAATTAAACTGAGTTTAATTCCACACCTCTTGTGTGGGTATCAGTTCATCTACTGGCTTCACATTAGTATTCAGTACGTTGGATACTTGCTTTTCCAATTCTTGTGACACTTTACTAAGGAGAAATGTTCTCCAACTCTATCCTAGTTAATAAAAAGATGTCTTTATGGCTAAATAGTATTCCATGATGTACATATATACCACAGCTTGTTAATCCATTCATGGGTTGACGGGCACTTGGGTGTTTCCAAATCTTGGTGATTGTAAACTGAAATGCGATAAACATTCTTATATGTACTTATGATAAAATGGTTTTTATTCCTGCGGGTAAATGCCTACTAATAGGATTATGAGAGCAAATGGAAGGTCTACTTTGAGTTCTTTGAGGATTTTCTATACTTTCCAAAAAGGCTATAGTAGTTTGCAATCCCAAGAACAGTGTAAAAGTGCTCCCTTCTCTCCACATCCATGCCAGCATCTGCAGTTTTGGGACTTTGTAATGTGAGCCATTCTTCCTGGGGTTAAGTGATAGAATAGGTTTGATCTGCATTTCTCTGATAATTAGGGATGATGAGCTTTTTTGTGTGTTTGTTAGCCATTCATCTATCTTCCTTAGGGAAATTTCTTTTCATGTCTCTTGCCCAGTGATAGATGGGATTGTTTGCTCTTTTATTGTTGATTAATTTGAGTTATCTGTAGATTCTAGTTATCAGCCCTTTGTCAGATTAGTAACATGAAAATATCTTCTCCCCTTCTAAAGGTTGTCTGTTTGCTTTAGTTGTGGTACCCTAAGCTGTACAGAAACTTGAACATGTCTCATTTATTTACGTATTTTTGGTATAAAAAAATAATTGGCAGCGTTGGCCAAGGGGGTGTATGTCATAAAATCTTTTGACGTCATCAAGAGTTTTTCCTATACTTTCTTCCAGGATTTTTATTGTTTCATGTCTTACATTCATATCTTTTATCTTTCTTGAGTCAATTTATCTAAGTGGTAAAGGTGTGAGTCCAGTTTCAGTCTTTTACATGTGGTTATCCAATTTTCCCAGCACCATTTATTGAATAGGGATTCTTTTCCCAGTGTATGCTTTTGTTTGGTTTATCGAAGATCAGATGGCAGTAAGAAGCTGGTTTCATCTCTTGGTTTTCTATTCAGTTCCAAATGTCTATGTCTCTATTTTTTGTGCCAATAACATGCTGTTTGATGAGTGTGAACTTGTAATATAGCCTGAAGTCTGGTAGAGTCATGCCTCCACTTTTGTTTTTATTACTAAGAATTGCCTTGGCTATATGGATTTTTTTCTGGGTGGATACAAAACAAAAGAACTATTTTTCCAAGTTCTTCAAAGTATGATGCTGGTATTTTAATGGGGATTATATTACATCTGTAGATCGCTGTGGGTAGTATAGACTTTTTGAAGATGTTGATTCCTCCCAGCCAAGAGCTGAGTATAGTCTTCTATTTGTTAATGTCTTCTGCTATTTCTTTTCTTAGAGTTTCATAATTCTTTCTGTAGAGATTGTTTGTTTCCTTTGCAAGGTATATTCATAGGTATTTCATTTTTTTTTGAAGGGACTGTGAAGGGTATTGCATCCTTGGTACCAATAACAGCCAAGATGAGGAACAAATCAAAGACACAATACCCTTCACAGTCTCTTCAAAGAAAATGAAATACCTACGAATATACCTCACAAAGGAAATGAAAGATGTCTGAAGGCTAATGATTTGTGGACATTGGTTTATACCCTGAGATGTAAACTGCATTTCTTGATCACTTCCCAGAGTATTGTGCTTGAATCTCTGGAGTTTTCTAAGATTATAACATCAGCAAAAAATGGGAGTTTGACCTCCTGTTCCCCCATGTGGAGCCTAAATATATTTCTCTTGTCTGACAACATTAACTAGAACAGTGGTACCCAACCTTCCTAATGCCATGATGTATTTTCATTATTACAAAGGGGTCACAACCCACAGGTTGAGAACCACTAGACTAGAACTTCTGGCACTATGTTGAACAGCATAATGGCAATAAGGACATCCTTGTCTGGTTCAAGTTTTAAGTGGAAAAGCTTTCAATTCTATTCCATTCAGTATGATATTGGCTGTGAGATGGCCTTGCTCAGTTTTAGAAATGTGCCACCTATGTCTATTAAGTGTTCTTTGTTCAAAAAGGATGTTGAATTTTGTCGATTTTGTTTTTGTATATATTGAGAAGATCATATGGTCTTTGATTTGCCTTCTATTTATATGGTAAATTACATTTATGGATTTGTGTAAGTTAAACCAATATTGCATCTCTGGGATAAAGCCTACGTGATTGTAATGTATAATTTTTTAAATGTGTACCTATATTCTATTTGCTAGCATTTAGAGCAGCCCTGAGCAGCGCACTCACCTGCTGAGCTGAGCGGCGTATCAATCACCCCTCCACGGAGCTACGGGAGCTGCATCACAGGTGACCCTGCAGCACAACACACGTGGTCCTGGGGCTGTCACGCTGCAGGCCACACACACACACACCACTGTCAGAGGAGCTCTGTGCTCAGCGCCATGTCTGAGAGGAATCAGACTGGACATGAACCTCAAAGCTGCACAAAATGGCTTTGTGTCTCATTCTTGGTATGGCAATCAAGAGGCTTGATTTCACCCATCAGACGTGGGGCTGGCATCCTCAACAGCCTGCAGGAGGACACTCCAAGCGCACGTGCAAAGCAGCGTCTTCAACTGACACATGAGACTCTTCTCTGAAGTGATTTTCCAGGACTCTCCATGAGAGGAAAATCTGAAAATCACTAAATTCATTAACCAGAAGGCTTCCTTGTGCTTCCTTGACTTGATATTTAGAAATTTTTTTTCCCCAAACCACACTGGAAAATAACAGGACTGGAAAAGCACTCAGTCAGTTCACATTCCAATCTACCAATATCCAAAAGCCTGCTCAGATTCAGACGTGACATTAAAGCACTTCCAATAGCATTCAATCTTCTTTCTAATGCCAGTTTTATATAATCGTCAGTAATGAGCACAATTTGGATAATCACTGACCAAATAAGAATAGGACTTATTTTTTAAACTTTCTAAAAGTAAAAGTCAAAATCACTCTGTCTCTCTCTTACTTTGGTAACTTCAGTTTCTTTATTACTTTTTAAATGTATTTTAAATTTATAGTATCTTAATATGTAGTACAGTCACCATTCCTTTAATAGTGAATTAGGGATTAAAAAACAATCCAATCCAGGTGGTGCCTGTGGCTCAAAGGAGTAGGGCACCGGCCCCATATGCTGGAGGTGGCGAGTTCAAACCCAGCCCCGGCCAAAAACTACTAAAAAAAAAAAACACACACACACACACAATCCAATCCAAGGTGAAAAGCCAACATTACAAAACCAAGTTTAACTCTGCCCTGTATAGACAAGTGTGCGTCAAAACACATCTCATTAATCATTAATCTTTTTTTTTTCTTTTGCAGTTTTGGCCGGGGCTGGGCTTGAACCTGCCACCCCCAGTATATGGGGCCAGTGCCCTACTCCTTGAGGCACAGGCACTACCCATGTCTCATTAATCTTGTTCTGCTGCTGGGTCACATCTCCCTACCCCATCAAACTGACATTCTGATCTGCATTTGGCCCTCCCATTTCTCTGCTTCATCTCAACTCTGAAAGGAGGTAGCCAATATTAGCAGAATTCAGAAAGCAGCTCTTCTGTAAGATTTCATGTGACTTCTTAGGGTTGGAGTATAACCCCTAGGACAGCAGTTCTCAACCTGTGGGTTGTGACCCTTTTTAACAATAAAAATACATTGCAACGTTAGGAAGGTTGAAAACCATTGCCCTAGGAGATGTTAACATAAACCATAGCAAAGACCAGTTTAAGTAGTAGGCTGGTAATGATAAAGAGAATCAAAGCCACAGACAGGGAGCCGGTGGAGATAAGATGGAGATAAGACAGTCCCTGGAGGGCACAAAGGCAGCCCCTCCTCAGGAAGTGGAGAGCCAAAATCCACAATGGGCCAGGCTCAGCCAGTCCAACAGACTCAGTCTGGTCGTGGTCACAGGTCCAGACAAAGGTCCTATTCAGGATGGAGGCACAGCTTTGTGTGCTGCGCAGTCAGTGATACCCACTGCTCCCCCTGGCTTCAGGACTCCATCAGAGGAAAAAGGGTACAAGTTGACTTACAGCCAGCCAAAAAGGCTAGCAGGCTCTCTACCAGTGAGAAAGACTTCAGTCAACCCCTGTCCACCCCCCACCCCCAGGACAGTCTACAGACATAGCAGCCCATTTTACAAAGGGACCCTAATTCCTACCTGTAAAGTAGGATGGTTAAACTACTTAACCTCTATCTCCCCTCCGAGTTTAAAATGTTTAGGTGTCTGTGGTATCCGAAGAAGACAGAATGTGCAGAAGGCTTCAACACAGGTGAGATTTCTCAAAATACACAAATAGGCAGCAGACTTCTTAAAATGAGTCTGGCACTTAACTTTCTAAAAAAATGTTCTCCTTATGTTTATATAATTTCTTTTTTGATCATCAATAGTTATTATCTTCAGGGCAAACAAACTCAAAGAACTGTACTTTATGATCAACCCAAACGTTAACTCCCTGAAGACCTCAGTGTCAGCTGCACAGAACTTCGGACTTACAAACTAATTTATTATTTAACTTGTCTTCATTTTTCTGTGTGCTTACTTTGTGGATTTTCCTACTGATTTTCTCAGAATAAGCCAAAGCTGAACCAAACTTCTTATTGACAACTCACTTCATTAAACAACAGCTGGCATATCTTTTTTGAGTCCTTTATTTGCCCTGAATACCTCCAGTAAAATTCACTTTGAAAAATGCCACGTACAGATGTCAAGACTCACCAAACAGCCACAGTAACCAAGACAGTGTTGTGAGGAGAGCAAGACGCACAGGTTGAGGGGACAGAGCAAATGACCTGGAAATAGACCCAACTGATTTTTAATGAAGATAGAAAAGCATTGCAGTAGGGGAAATGACCTTTCAAAAAAAAAGTTGCTAGAGGGATCAGACCGGGAGAAGGAGGTAGTTGGATGAGAGACAATGGGGAAGGGGAGAGGGAGAGAAAGAGAAAGAGAAGAAAAGCCTTACACCTTATACAAAAACTTACTCAAAACTGATCCTGAACTTAAATGGAAAATGGATAATTATAAAACTTGTAGGACAGACACACACATACACGCATGCACACATACATGGGGGAGAAAAATCTGTGGGGCCATAAAGTAGATAAAGGTCTTTAGACTTCACACCAAAAGCATAAAAGTGGAGCTCATCAAAATTAAAATCTTTTGTTCTGCAGAAAAACCTGTTAGGAATATGGAAAGACAAGCTCATAAATAAGAAAATATTTGTATTCTCACAGAACTCTGAAAACTCAACAGTTTAAAAAAAAAATTAGAAAAAGGGCAAAAATCCAGAAAGACACATTTCACCAAAAGAGTATATACAAGAAGGCAAATAAGCACAAAAAAAGTTGTCCAACATCAATAGCTATTAAAGGAATGAAAACAAAAACCACAACGAAAATTAAAAATAAATATAAGATCAAATGATGACAAGGGTGAAGAGAATTTGGATCACTCATACGTACAAAATAAGAATATAAAATAGTATAGCTGCTTTGTAAAGTTTTGGTAGTTTCTTTTTTTTGACGGAGTCTTACTCTGTCCCCATGGGTAGAGTGCCATGGCATCATCACAGCTCACAGCAACCTCAAACTCTTGAGCTGAAGTAATCCACCTGCCCCCTCAGACTCCCAGATTGCTGGGATTACAGGCATGAGTCACCACGCCCGGCCAATAGTTTCTTAATAAAACTAAATATCCAATTACAACAAGACAGAGCACTGTACTCTCAGCTATTTCCCTGGTCTGTTCAAGCTGCTATACACAAAATATTCTAGGTAATTTATAAAGATAGAAATTCACTGTTCACCATTCAAGGAGCTAAGTCCACAGTCAAAGCACCAGCAAATTCAATGTCCAGTGAGGGCTTCATCATAGGCACACCTCAGACCTCTTTCTTATGGGGACTAATCCCACTGTATGAGGCAACCCCTTAAGGGGCTGTAACAAGCTGGTCAGTGCATGAAGGTCGGCATGAGGAACTCGGCCTACTGACTCATACGTGTGGTGCATGTCCAGTATATGAAAACTGGGACAGCTTAAGGAGGTGGTCAGTGGAGGGAGGTGGTCACCTGGGGAGGCTCTATTGTATTCACTCATAGCAGTTCTATTTTTAATAGCCAAAACTACAATAACCCAATGTCCCTCAGCAGGGTAAACCATGATTCTCCATATCACAGAATACTCCTCAGCAATATAAAGGAATACAGACTATCGATACTCAAGCAAATTAACACTGACAAAACCACCAATGTCAAAAACTTACATGAGTCTATTTTGTGATAGTTACACCATTCATAATTTCATAATTTACGCATTCTGTAAGTGTGCAAATACTTTCTTATAGGCTGAGCTTGTCTTTCCATACTCCTAACAGGTTTTTCTGCAGAGTAAGTTTTCTTGAAATAACAAAATTATAGATGGAGAACAGATGAGTGGTTGCAAGAACTTAGGGATGGTAAGAGGGTGGAAAAGTGGCTATAATGCCACAGCACAAGCAATCTTTTCATGGTGGACATTTTCATGTTGGACATGAAAATGAATTTTCAGTTGCAGGTTTTCCTTACAGTAGTGATTACGCAAATCCAGATGAGCTCTGGACTGTACTAATGTCAGTCACTAGTTTTGATATAAAAATGCATAGTATAGTTCGTTATGTAAGATGTTACCATAAGGCAAAACCAAGTGGAGATACATGGTACCTCCTTGCATATTTTTTTGCAATTCCCTGAGAATTCATAATTATTTCAAAATAAAAGGGGTTTTTTTGTTTCTTTGTTTGTTTATTTGTTTTTAAATACCAGGAGCTCTGGACCCGTCTTGAGTTCATATTCTGGTTCTACTACTTACGATAAAATAGTTGGCCACTCCAACTGAAACTTTGCTTCTTTGTGTTTAAAATAAGTAAAATCAGCTGGCAGGTTAATGGGAGTTAAAAAGAGAAAAAGAAAAAGAAGAAAAACAGATTTCATCTGAGAGAAATGGTACCAGATGCCAGAATATTTTTAAGAATGGTGCCATACATGATGCTGCCCACGCAATCAAGTCACACACTCTACCAACAGCTTTTTACAATCCATTTGTAAATGTGACTTTTCTTTTTGTAGACAAAATTAGGTTTACACTTAAGAGCACTATTATTAGAACAACTGCCATGTCTCTCAGGTAGATTAGAATATTAAAAACCAGAAAACATTTGTCCAAAAGAAATTTAATCCACATCTGATGAAACACACCTCAAAGGGTTAAGCAAACATTCTAGGATGGAAAGTGATTTGACCTAAAATTTAAAATGTTTCATTTCCAATCAAATTCAAACAAATTAATTAGCTGCTTTTTAACCGAATAAATGCTAGTTCTTTTAGATAGTGAGTACTGGAAAAAAAACGTCAAAACTCAGCACTAGCCACTTCACTGGCACATCCCTTTCACAGTCAAGTTTTCCAGGTTCAATCAGCAAACAATACAAAACAAAAAGAAGTTCAGGATCATGGCTGGCAACCTGACACCCTCAGCCTACCTGTTCCTTCTTGCAGAAAAGGAGTTTCTGTTCCTTCCCATAACAGAAATTCCCCTGCCAATCCTAGCTGGCTGCAGACTCCCTGCAAGCCTGTGTGAAGGCTGCCACCAGACGTCAGGGACACCTGGACTGGTTACATTCTGCACTCAGCCTGAACACTTTCTCCTTCCTTCAGTGCACACCAGGATGAACTGCCACTTGGAAGCTGAGGGAAGACACTTGGAGAGGGTGGTTAATGGTGGGAACAACAGCAACTCGGAGCCAGACTTGGTTGAACCTTATTTGGAAAAGACAAGACACTAAACAAATGACAGCCTAAATTCTTTTATTTAAAACAATTTTATTTGTTTCTGCAATTGATGACAAAACACCATGTGAAATTAATAAAAGCTTTTTTTAAGGAGGCAAAGAGGCTTGGTAATGTAGCCTTGCAAAGGCTCTGAAGTTTCATTTAAACAAAGAATTGCCAGAAAATCTGTAATGCAGAAATTAGCTCATTACCATCACACAAAAGAATGACCATCCCCTATAGCCCTGGCTTCCTGCTCACAGCTGTATTTGAAGAATAGATTTACTAAGAAAATTGCAGGGAGGGGGCCCTCTGGGTAGCTTTTTTTATCCAGTATGAATTGAGAGAAAGAGCATATAATCACATATGCAGCACCTCTCCCATGGAAACAGGATTAACAGATAAAGACGTTTCTCCCCTTCTGGTCTCTCACGAATTACAAACCTGACCCTTAACAGCAGCAACAACCACCACCGATGATTTGGATAACTTTCCGATTCCACCCAGGATGCTCCACGAAGATCAATCAAAGTTTCTTTAAAATAAATCAAAGACTTCCTTTTTACTTTGAAATAAGTAGCCCATTACATATGTAATGTCCCATCCCCTCCATTCTATTCCTACTCTCCATCTTTTCTTATGAAATTGCCTGCTTTGAGCACAGGTTTCTGCTTACTAAGTTGGGGGGGTACCGTGGGGAGCGCCAGGAGAAAATGGTCTCTAGGGAGGAGAATACTCTAAAATGGGGCTAATGTAAACAATTTCCAAAATCTGTTTGCAAATCCAAGTTTACCTGCCTCGTAGACTGAGGCTATACAAGAAAGCCAATGCTGAACCAGGAATGAGATCTGGAATCTGGCACTGAACCTGCCCTTGTTTTGTTCCATGATCTAGGCTAAACAATCCAGCAAACTCAAGCCAATTAGACAAATCAACCATATACCAAGAGCTAGGGCAAGACCACATGCTACAGCCACCCAGCATCTCCCAGGGAGGCTGCTGCAGTAAACAAAATCAGCGACTCAAACTGCCCATCTCCAGAGAAGAACCCTCAGGGAGATGGCCCCACTGTAGCTTTACAAAGCTGAAAGGACCAAGAAAACTGAAAACTAGGAAGGTTTTCCCAAATGTATGTTAGATGGTCCCCATATTCTCTCTATGACCTTGGCTGGCTATTTGAGGATAGTCTTTGACTAAGATCTTGATAATTTCCCATATCCAGTTTCTATAACTTGAAACCTTAACCATACCTTTAAAATGCTGTGGCATTTCCTCTCAAATGTCTCCATTTCATCTCCACTCTTGGTGCCACCCCACACCTGCACTGTGCCCATGGTTTCTGGCTATCTGGCTACCCCACTTCTCCTTGTGCTGTGCAGCAGCCAGGGGACCACAGCCTACTCAGAGGTCATGAAGACTCCAAAGCAAGACACACAAAAGTTATAAAGCTTTTAACCTAAGGTACCTTGAAAGTCATTGTAATATTGCCTAACAAAGTGGCCCCAGCCAAGGTAAAATTTTCTCACCTATAAAATAAAAAAAGTAAATCTGATCAGTGGTTTCCCAACAGAAGTATGCTAGGAATTGGAGGTGGTCAGGGAAAGTTTCTAGGGCCACCACCCCAAGGCAGATGAGCAGAGGGGCCCACGCCTCCCCACCTCAGGCAGCTCCCCTCACCTGAGAGTACACTATAAACATGTTTTAAAAGTAGACCAAGCCACTGCAGGTCTCAATCACATACAAATTAAAAGCCCATTTCACTCTAAAACTCCATGATACTTTGACTTTTTTAGACCATCAGAAGAGGGTTTAAGAGCTGTACTTGGACTTCTTTGAGTAAGCAAATTCACAGCAGTGAGTAGGGACAATCAAATAGGAGCATCCAACAGATGCAGACAGCGCTAATGGGGAAATCATGCCACAAGATTTGCTCCCCAGCAGTTTCTCAAAGAGTCCCCTTCTCCAGTTCCCACCAAGCTGAGAAAGCTTTTTCCACCAAGACACAAACAGCAGTTTTTGGCATGGGGTAGGGGGTTGTATATGCAGGGTAGGGCTAAGAGCACAGACACCCACCGACCCCTCCCAGAGTGTGGCTGTCCCAGTCTAGCCTTCTAAAGCCCTCTCAGACCCCAGCAGTTAACTCCTGCTGGTGAGAAACCCTGCCTGGGGCCAAACAAATCATTGTGTGATTCTTCAGGCATTCTTCACTTCTGTTTTTCTTCCTCCTCCTTCCTCCCTATATAAAGGTATCTTTTAAGTGTATATCTACAAGGAAACCTGAACAGCCCAGCTTCCCCTCCTAAGCGGTGACTCACGCCCTTGCCTGCTCTGCCACAGCACTGAGGCGCTCTGTTCCTGCAGCAGGGGGGGTTGGGGGGAGAGGCCACATCAGCAGGAAATGGCGCTGGCTGCCAGGTCACATCCAAGCCCGTCTGATGCAAGCAGCCCGCACATGCAGGACAGAGGCTGCCTCTGTGGCTGTTCCCAAGTGTGGAGCGCTCAGCCTGGAGAATAAGGCTGCCCTGGGAACACCACGGCGACCGGAGCTCAGGCAGACCCAGAATGCTGCTACGGTGAGAGTTTCTCCAGCTCTAAATGTTCCCCAAATATTTCCAGTTAGAGAGTTATTATTTTCCCACTCCTTCTTTTCTTAGAGGACTTACTGTACTGCATCCAAATTCATATTTGGAAAAGGCTGCCACAAGCCAAGTCAAACTTTGCCGTGGCTTTCTGGCTCCGGAGGCCGACAGAGGAAATTTCTGCACAGCCAACCACCCAATCTCGGCAGCCGAATCACTTGTGAGTCAGGACGGAAAACCTGACCCAAGCTGAGATACTAAAACGTGGTCCCTGCAGGTCTTCTTCCTCTAAACACATACAGTAAATACAGCAAACAACAAGGACACGACAGATAGGACACACATCACAACTGACAAGTTGTAAACAAATCGCCCTGCACAAAGCAGAACGTGAATGAATCAATGATACTACTGTATTTTATGCAGTGGGCTCAGTAAGTTCAGAAATCAGTCCTGCTCATGAACCAACATGAGAAAGGTCAGTGTCCTAAAACAGCAGCTCCCATGCTCCTGGGATACCTGAGGATCTTAATCTGCTGCAAATTTAAAACAGGGGTGAGGGGGACACATTTTTTCAAAGAAACCTTATAGGCTGAAGATTTCCCCTCTGCTCTGAGGGAAAGGGTTTCTTAAAGGACAGCCCATGTACTAAAACTTTAGCTTCCAAAATACCAAGTTTGCTAAAGAAAAAAGTTTTTCCCATGGAGAATATGAGCAGGTGAAATTGGAGAGGAAACCAGGAAACCAGAGGTGAGGACACGGAGGCGTGCAGGGCAGGGCGAGGGTGTGTAAGGAGAAAGAGGCACAGACAGAGAAGGCACAGCAAGGACCACCACACAAAACCACACAACACGGCAGGAGTAGCCAGTCCTGATTTCTGGTCTGCAAAACGCTGAGAGAAAAGCTAAGTGCCTCGGGCACACAGAAACCCAAATGCAACAGGCACGGCCACCCTTCCCCGAGTCTACAGCAACAGAGGCATTGGGAGGAAAGCTACACTGCACAGGGCCCACACGTGGCTGCAGAAGCAATTTTTTTGTAGAGAGAAACTGGCAGCCAAATATGTCCAAGTGTCCCTGGTGCTTCAAGTGAGGGATGCACAGGTATCCCTTTTTATTTTCAACCATTTGTGAAAAGTAAAAAGAACCACAGCACCTTCTAAACTGAGTGGCCACTTTCTCAAACCTGTCTTCAGACACACACTGAGTATCCATAAATGGACATCACCAGCACTTGTATTTACAACAAGGAAGAAAATTCGTACTAGGATTCTTCTACCTTTTAATTTACTAAAAACCAAACAAATATAGTAAGTCTTCATGGAACATCATCAAAAGGTTATTGGAAATTATACATTTAAGTGAAACGAGGCACAGCAGGTCCTCAAAATTCCTTTAGCGCGGTTCCAGTGTAACATGGACAAGGGAAAACTCATACATCGCTTCCCTCTAGATGGCAGTTTCCAAGAACCTATCAGACAACTTTACATGAGGACTTACTGTATTTCATGTTTAATTAGCTACCACAGGCTATAAATAAATACGTAACATTTTCATGGAAGAAAAACACCTTGGTAAAGTAGGATAAAACTTTAAAAGTACCTCAAAAACAAAACTACAAAATCTCACACACTTCTTATGAATCTGGAATAAATTTAAATTAATTATTATGCAAGGGAAGTATTTAAAGGAAGATGAGCTAGGTAAGGTAAATATATCGCCTGGTTAACACTGTAAATGAAAAGATGGGGAGTAAGGGCGCAGGTTAAGTAAGAAAGCTTTTATTATCCATATGAATGTTAGAAGCACATGATAACATTGCTGAACTGGCTATATTGTTTTTAATAGGATGATGCTGCAAAAGCAAACACGTGGATGAACAATGGATGAAGCCTTGATATCTACCCAAAGTGTACATTTCACCAAAAAGTTAGACATAGCAGTGGTAAACTGGCAGACATGCACACACACACACACAGAGCATGTATGATCACACACAAATACGAACACATATGCACACTTACAAAAAAATAAAGAAGTGTTTTAGGGCGGCATCTGTGGCTCAAAGGAGTAGGGCGCCAGCCCCAGATACCGGAGGTGGTGGGTTCAAACCCGGCCCTAGCCACAAACTGAAAAAAAAAAAAGAAATGTTTTAGCATAATGGGACAGAGACACTTAAACTAACAAGAGCATCACAAGACTACTGCTTATATACAAGTCCTCCAGGGCATGTTTAGAAGCCAGGATATTTAAACAAATTAGTCATATTTGTACAACTGAGAAGTATATAGAATAAAAAGCTATTTTAGTTTTCATATACACACACAAAATGATTACACAAACACACAATTAGGAAAAACCCAAATTGATTTGTGATTTTTTAAAGGCCTAATGAAATCTGGATAAGAAATTAGAAATTGGTATTTCGTTGATTCCAAGTAACCATTTTTTCACATTTTAACATGTCTTGAAAAAGGAATACATCTTACAATGAAGTCAGTTTAACTGATGATGTTTTCTCTTTTGTAGAGATATGGGGAAAATGGTGGATTTTAAAATCAATAGCATATTAGATATGACAAAATGATAGCAAATAATTCTTAAAAACCCATGCAAAAAGGCCAACTTTGTGTAATATCCCATATATGAGAGACAACATGGCAAGGCACTCTCACACCTTACCTGGGGGGTAAGAGGAGACACATGGGGAGAAGCAATCAAGACACACGCCCTTCATCTGAGCCAGTACACCTAGCATGAAAAGGTCCTGCTTTTCTGTTATTTAGGAATTTTTCTTTATAAATAACCCAAAACCCTAACTATCAGATGACGTCAACATAAAATATACCAAATGTCTTTCTAAAGTGCAATATAAACTAAATATTTATGACTACACTATCTTTAAATATATACTTGGAACCAAACACACGTACATATCTAAATCTCTCAAGGTGAGACATCTTCATTGGTAATTTTTTTTAAGTCCCAAGTGATTTAAACATGCAGCCAGGGTTGATATAGAACAACTGATTTGCAAAAGGTATACTTTTAAGCAGCAATTATTAAAACAGAAAAATAAAAAATACTACACTAGATAATTGTTTTTCCTTCTGTTACTAGTCAAGATTAACATATGCTACTAAAATTTTGAGAAATTCAGGTAATATCTTAAAGAACTTCAAATAATAATTTAACATCTCACTTGCAAACAGAAAATCCCCATTCATTAATTCCCACACTTGAACCTATTTAAATAAACTTGAACCTATTTTCATGAAAATTAGAGACATGAAAATGACAGAGAACTCTACAGAAATTAAACTAAGAATGAAAAGATAAACTGGGAAGTAAAAATAATTCCAGAAATTATCTGGCCCAATCCTCTTGTTCTAAGGTAAAGGAATCGAGGCCCTGATCAGTGGAGACAGACTGCAGGGAAGGAAGTTAAGCCTCAGGTCTGGGGACTCTTCCTCAGGTCTGGGGATTATGTCAGGTTTCTTCATTTGAAAAGAAAGAGAAAAATTATGAATATAATCAACTGATTTTTACTGTATAAATTCAAGTCCAATGACCTTTGATGTGAACCTAAGTCAATTAAAAAAAAAGCTGCACAAAACAAAGGGTTTGTGAAAGGTACACAGTTAATAAGATTTGTATCAACAAAGGGAAATAGGCTTGAAATAAATTTTAAGAGGCCAGGCTGGTAATGCTATTTCAACCCTTCCTGTTGAGCCATTTCCTATGTCTCTGAAATACATTATCCAGAGCTACTTTTCAGCACTTTGGCTCAAATTCTAAAGAACCTCATTTTCTTCAAAGTCTATTCTACGGTTAATTACTTGCCTTCAGACTATACTAGTTATGGCCAAGAAACAGGTAGAATGCACCTGTTGTTCTTGAGTTACATCTGAGATGGAGGCTAACCTTCTAGTCACTTCTGAGGAATGTTAATTGCTGATACCACCATGACAAGTGCAATGAGGAGCAGATGCAAAATGATCAGTGAAAAGCCACAGAACAGTGGCAGAACTCACCTAAACTAGGAGAAAACTCCTCAACACTGTAACTGTAATTACTAATAATCAGTCTGAAAATCAACCATTTGACCCTCGAAAGAGATTTTTAAACCAGGATCTTAAATTCCTACAATGGTCTGCTGTCCACATGAGGGAAAAAAAAAATACATACAGTCAATGCTGGTTTGCATGTTACTAAGGAGTCACTTACTAACCTGGACGGCCTCTCATAGCTCATCTCCTCAGTTCTAGATCACTTACTGGTGCAAAGCTCTATTTATTTTGAACTCTGAGTCACTTCCTTTTCCTCGAGTTTTAAAACTTTCCTGTTCCTTTAGAATACTTGACAAAGCTAAGCCAATTTCCAAATCAGTCTACCTACCTTTTATCTTCCCTACTGAATTTTTTCTTTATGTGACCCAGCTGATTGGGGGAAAGGAATGTCCCTTCTTATCTACTTGAATATAATGTGTGATATTATCTGTTTAGAATATTTTTCATATTTGTATGAGTTCCCTAACTCAGCAATCTCCAAATACTACATACTACTATTGATTAAACTTTAATATATTCACAGTGTTCATGAAGGTGTTATATTTAAATTACAGAATGCTTTCTTGAATACATGAAAAAAAATTCTTTCCAACTTGCACCCCAAAAGCATGGTAGGGTGTAGTCATATCCAACTCCACCAGATACTTGGGGTATATTCGAAGACCCCAACCAAGAGTCATCAAGAAAGCCCCATTAAGGTGGGCAACCCTGAGGTGAGTTTCCTACATAGTTAGATGGGTCCAAGAATGAAGTATTAAAACGTATTCACCATTTAAATAACTGTCTTCTCTCACAAAGAGTGTGCAAAGAATCTTCCAAGCTACTTTCCTCTCTGAAAACTCTTCAGAGACGGAAGACTCAAGCTGAAGAACAGGAAAAATGCCTACTTTAAAAATAAAGTTTGTCTTTTTCACCCATTTTTGTTCATTGTAATGCTTGTCTAATTAGGAGAGAATGAGTAAAAACTGTTTAGTATTCTCATTTATATTAAAAGACATTTTTGTAAGATACCTCACTCAATCTACTGGAGGGAAATAGTCTAGGGTTCAGACGATGCCCCTCCCACACTCCGCCCCTCACTCTTCCCAGGCGCCTCATTGGTCTGCAGTCATGCCTATCTCCAGTACGTCAGGCTCCCTGCCACCTTCCATGGCTCATCCCACCTGTCATTCACATTGCAAAGGGAGTAAACTAGGGCACCAACTCCACGTCCAGTCCCTTCTATGGGGCTCCTAGTGCAAAGTGCACTCGGATCCTGTGTCTGACACAGAGCTTACTGAGAACTTATTCCTGCCACTAAACACTGTTATTTTTAACTACAACAGAACATTAATAAAATATTAATCAGTAATCAAATTAAAATACTTGCTACCAATACAGATAATACATGTAAGGTCTGCCAAAAAGTTGATGTATCTTTTAGTATTAAATAGCCTTAAAAATACTTGTCAACATGTTTCCAGCCTATTCCTCTCAAAAGAAAAATGCTATTAAAAGAACGAATGTAAAGGATTCCCACAGGCTCTTTATGTGTAAGGGGAACTAATACATGGAGTGGAATTCTTCAGAATAATTGTTTTTGGAAACACTCTCATAACCTGCATTCATTACCTTAATTTGAGGAACTGAGAATAAAAATAACCAAAATGAACTACCTAAGCACAATTAAGAAAAAGAGGGGGGAACTTCCTCTGCATTAACTACGAGAATTTTTCCATAATTTTCCCTGAATCTTTAATAGTACAGATATGATCTAAATGTTTATGTCACCCTCAAAATTCATATACCGAACCAACCCCAAAGGTGGGGGTATTGGAATGGGGGGCTTTGAGAAGTGAGGAGGACATGAGGGCAGGGCCTTGATGAACGAGGTTAGTGCCTGAGAACACCCCTAGGCCTTTCCACCACGTGAGGACACAATGAGAAACAAAGAAAGCAGGACCTCATCAGCCTCTTGATCTTAAGATGTCCCAGCCTCCAGATCTGTGAGAAAGCAGTTCTGTTCTTCATAAGCCACCTCTTCTATGGTATTTTGTTACAACAGCAGAAACAAACTGAACCCTCATAACAGGAAATGATGGTCCTTTACCCTGAAAGCCTCGTCTGTGTGGGTTAGGCACTGGCCACAGAGATGACTAAGATTTGACCCTTACCTTTTAAAGACATTTCCAACATGACCTTTTTTATTTCAGGTTGTAAGTATAAGAACAAGAGTAAAAAAAAAATACAAAGAGAATAAAGCAGGAACTAAAAGAATACAGCTGTGAAATAAAATGTGGCAGATAATTGAGGTGGCACTGTTTGCTCTTCTGAATTATCTCACATACAGGGATCTGTGACATTTAAAGAACTCCAATCAGCAGTACCTTTTAATTGTTCAACAAGCCAGAAAGACAAATGAGTTCAGACGCTGTACTTCCAGTGCCTATTTTTAAACATATCATTTTGAAGTGTTAGGGCTGAAACATGACATCTAAAAAATTCTAACAACTCAAGTTCACAGAGGATTTATGAAATCTTCAAAATGAGATGCAAAAGCAGGCCCTCATCAGCCTCTTGATCTTTGATAAAAATGAAGGGGGTTCAATGCCTGCCCATAACAAAGACCTGCAGCTTAGTAACGGTTCCTATTTACCGGGTCTTTACTATGACTCAAACTGTTCTCAGTGCCTTCTCCACAATATTTCATTTAATACAGCAGTCCATCAAGACACACATTAGTCCAGTTCTACAGAGAAGACAACTTAAGGCAAGTGAAATTAAGTCACTAATTGTACAATACACAACATGCAGTGATCTCTAAGCTAGACAATCTCACTCCAAACTCTACAATGATCATACTGCCTACTGGCCCTCAGTATTGCCTACAGGCCGGAGGCACTAACTAAAAACTAAAAGTAGTGCAGAATTCAGTGAAAATATAAAAAGCATAAGGAAAGGTATAACAAAGGAACTGCTTTATTGGGCACAATAAGAGGTTACAGCCTATCTGAATATGGTTGCTCAGATATGGTGTGAGAGTTAACTGCTATTATCCAAAAGAAAAAAGCAACAACTGAAGCTTAAACTGCAACAGAATTTACTTTAAATGCATGGAACACTGGACCTGTTGTTCTAGCAACATTCCTGTATCTGATCAGCATACACATTCCCATATACCTTCATCTGGAATGTATGAACTGATGCCGTCCCTAGCAACCAGATAGAGCAAGTCTGTTATAAATAAGCAATGAAATGGGAGACTGAAACTCCACTGATTTCCACAAGTCAGACAATCAAGTCATTGCCCACAATTAATCATGCCATGTCCTTAGCAAAAGAAAAAAAAAACAATCGGCAAACCTGTGTATATTATCAGATCACGATGGTGATAACAATGACACTTACAATGGATTATCTCACAGCCCTAGCAGGGAAGTAGGATCACTGTCTCCAATTTAAGGGGGAAACTAAGGCTAAGAGGTTAACCATTAGCTGGCAAACAACCAGGTAGTCTTACTACAAAGCCTTTACTCTGAAACTTGGTATCAATTAATCTTTACATATCCTAATACATCAATTCACTAAAGCCCTTGCTGAAGAAAAAGACCAAAGAAAATCTGATGATACAACTTTGGGGTGAAGATTTTTGTCTAAAGTTTTAAAATTTCATAGTTATGTAAATGAAAGACTAAATAGAATAATCAAGATAACCAGGAAGGGAGAAAGGGGAAAGGCAGAAAGCATGAGACACACTGGCACATCCCCTGTGAGGGATTGAAAACCTCCTGGAGAAGCAGCATAGTTTGGCATTGATGTAACCCAACCACATCTATGAGATTACTCAATCCCAGAGAGAGGACAGTTGTTCATAAATAATGGGAGGAATGGCTTTCCTCCCATTCCTTCCATAAACTGGACTTTCTCCTCTGGGCCCCTTGTACTTCCTAGCGTTTGTGGTGACCACCCTGCTGGTAAGCTTTAGGTTCCTGAGCAGTGAGCTGCTATGTAAAGGGGCCTATCAGCGCAGCACATGGAATGCCACGTGCAACAAACTGCGCACCAGTCCATGCATGTCTGGAGGAAAAGCTACATCACTAGGAACAAAATAAAGCCTCCACACATTTCAGAGCTCAGGGGAACTCCAGAAAGCTAAAAGTGATTTTTCTCCAATATTTCATGAAGAAACGTAACTCTAATAATGGGGAAAAGAAAAAATTGCATAAAACAAATGTAAGCACACATGTAAATACATTTGTTGTATGCACACACACACAAATAAAAGACTGATTTGTCTTGAAGCTAAAATTTAAGAGTTGCAAGATGAGCTGGAAAGTCAGTGGAGTAGTTCAGATTTTCCCAGAAAGTGAGACTCTAAGCTTAGAGCTTCCCTGGAGGGCTAGAAACAAACTCATCAAATGCAGCTTTTGATTGATCAGAAATCTGTGCATGACACCAAGGCTAGCTTGGGCAAAAAACCTGATACTTACAATTCTAAAAGATTTTCCAAATGAAGCCTAACTGTTCTCCCAAGTAACACTTAACTGTCCCCAATAACGCAGTAACAGGTAGCTTGTTAGCAATCCTTCACAAAACCCACGAATGCAAAAGAAATTAATTCTTTAGGTAATTTCTCATGTAGAAAAACAAACTCCCAAAATCCTAATCTTGTCATAGGAAGAAATATTTCTATTTGTAACATAGACATTTACAAATAAATGCAGTCAAATAACACTCAATTCTGGATCCAGCATGATGAAAGTTTGCAAAGATTTAGAAGGATTAAATGCATATTATAATAATTTTACTTTGAAACCACCCAAATATTTGTTATCAAAAAATTGTTTGCAAATGTAAGCCAAGGCTAAGGTTCATGTCAACCTGTGAAGACAGACTCCATTTCTAATAGGTCAGTTAAACTGGAACTTCCCATTTACACGAAGAGTATGTGTTAAAGGAGCAGACCATATGGAAGCTTTGCTTTTGAAATTATAGTCTACCTCGGCTCCTGATGCCAAGGTGTGATACCATTCATGTAATTTCACAATAAAAAAAGCAAGAGACAACCCAAATTCCCCAGGACCTCTCATAAAATTCTTAGAAAGCATCACAGGTCAGTGTTTTGATTTGCCAAACAAATCTAATATATGCACTTCAGGCCCCATATAAGAAAAAAGTAACCTTAAGGGCCCTGTTGAGATTCTGGATGCTGAACTATACACGGAGGGAGGGGGACAAGAGGCAAATGAGGAAATTCAGAAAGGCAAATAGCTCTCAGTGGTGCCATTCACAGAGCCCCTGGGTGAGCATGGCACTCATAGTGATATAGATCTCACACTCATCAGGCAAAGGAAAGTCAGTCGGCCGTAGAGCAGAGGAAGAGAGCTTAAAGGTCACAGATGTCTCAGATGCCTTCTCCCCCTACCACCTGCACCCTGCATTCCTGCTGCCATCCCGTCATTTGGAAGCCTCAACCAACTTAATACAATTTAGCAGAGTAAATCACAATGGCAAAAGACACCAAAATCATTTTAGATAAAAATTGAACAGCTAAGTATCTCTAAATATTATTCATTAAAATAATGATGCTTCCTATACATTTTAGTAAATCTGTTTTTTAATCACCATGACACTCACTTTTCTTTTTTTGAGACAGAGTCTCACTTTGTCGCCCTTAGTAGAGTGCTTTGGCATCATAGCTCACAGCAACCTCAAACTCTTGGGCTCAAAGTGATTCTCTTGCCTCAGCCTCCCTTGTAGCCACGCCCAGTCTGACACCCACTTATTTTCTTCAGTTTGTAATTTCTATGTCACACCCATTAAACAAATAAAAATTGCAGTATTAATATAAGGTCATTATAAGATTTCTTTAGAATTTAAACATGTTTCTCTAAAGAAAACCCATCAGCTTCAATTAACAATGCAATTTAGATTTTGGAAGTTTTTCTGTAGAGACTCCAGAGACCACTAAAAGCACAGAAGTAAACATCTTTAAACTCCCACCAGAAAAGTAACATTTAAAAGAAAATCACATCTTTAAACTCCCACCAGAAAAGTAACATTTAAAAGAAAATCATCATGCCTGCTATACTACTAGAGCCAGTCCAGATACCAGTCAGTGATTATAGAAGGCTGGGTGGCCAGGGAGTAGGGCAGAGGACGCACTGTCTCCTGTCACAGCTGAATTCCAGGTCTAATTCAAGGGCGTGTGTGTTTACACACAATCAGGCTGTGCAGTGCCACCCTACCTCACCACCAGAACTCAGAGCTGCTATTGGAAAAGACAGACCTCAAGCCTTAAAGGAAATATGATGTTTATTTTGGCTGGAGTACTTTACAGGGAGCAGATAAAAGATGACATGTGTGGACAGGAAGTGAGACTGCACTGCCAGCACCTCAGCCGAGACAGATATATGACAGTCATGGGTGGACACAGGGCTGCCCTCTATTGTAACTACCTAAGTTTTAGCAGAGGCAAGGATTCATACTGATTGCTAAGATTCTTTTTTCCTAACAACTAGCTCTTTATCCAATTTCACCTGGCTTGGGTGGGAAAAAAATCTTTTGCCTAGGATGCCACAGGCGTAGTGCTGCCTCCAAGTGAGAATAAACTATGACCTTTCACAGCCCCTTCAAGATCTGTGATTCATGTTTTCATGGAAAATATTGAGAAATATTCCATTAGAAACAAATCTGCTCTCACAGCGTATTATATGTTTCCTGTGTTTTTCTTCATTATCACCAAGGACATTCCCATAAAAACAAAAACAAAAAAAGTATTTTCCCAGAGTTACCATATTTTTCTGTATTAATTTGCTTTTAATTTCCAAACTGCCTTTTAATGACATCACACTAAGCTTCTGGGATCTTTCTAGTGATGTCATAAATGTCTCACAGAGAAAATTCTTAGGCCAACAAATTCAATTATAAGCAAAAGAAGTTGACCTCATATGGTGTGATTTCAAAGTTTCTAGGAAGGCCCAGTAGTCAACTCTACATCTGAATCCCCCCAAAACACTCCGTAATCTGTGGGCTGGTGTTGAAACAGCAAAACTACTAGGCTGACAGTTTGAACCAGCAAAGCATTAAGTGTAACTGCAAAATTTCCAGTAAGGCAGTCACCAGCAACTAACTACTCCCCCACACCCACCAAAACCCTCCCTACCTGCCAGTGCATTGAAAGAAATTAACTACAGATTCATTCTTTTAAATTTAATCTGTAAAAAAATGCAAATACTTCTTTCATGAATTTCCATTATAATATAATTCAATTCCAGATCCTTTCCTATCAGGTTTTTTAAAAACAAAGAATTACCTCCTACTATATTGTCCTGTCCCTTGTACCCTCCTCAGCTGGAGCTGAACTCTCCACCTAGAAGCTGAGCTCATCCCCAATACGAACCCAATTTGACTTTGGGTGGAAATAATTTGCATGCTAAGCCAATATTCCCTGTATCAGAGTGTCTGCCAGCTCACCCCTAAACCAGCACACCTCAGCTCTGCTAACAAGTGCCTGTGCCTCTTATTCTCCAGATCCAGTCTCTCCCTCACCCTGGTGTTATGCAAACCATCTCTGGCTCCTTCTGGCTATCTGAGTTCTCATCCCAGTAGCCTGCCCAGAATCCAGTTACTCTAGGAACAGAAACTCACCTTACTCTTGCCAACACTGCCCCCCCACCCCGATGTAAATCCACAGAGCAGGGCAATAAAGAACTCAAGCTCTGGAGTCACACATAACAGGAATGAACATATGGGAATTTTCCACAGACCTCAGCTTTCTCACGTGTATCTTCCCCATATTCACTAACACAGAGAAAAGAATGAGAGCTGAATAAATGTTAGTAAGAAAAAGACATTTGGGCCAGCTGCAGTAGCTGTAATCCTAGCACTCTGGGAGGCTGAGACTGGTGGATTGCTTGAGCTCAGGAGACTAGCCTAAGCAAGAACAAGACTCTATCTCTAATAAAAATAGAAATATTAGCCAGGTGTTGTGGCAGGCAACTGTAGTCCCAGCTACTCAGAAGGCTGAGGCAGGAAGATCACTTGAGCTCAAGAGTTTGAAGTTGCTGTAAGCTATGACATCACAGCACTCAATGAAAACAAACAAACAAACAAAAAACAAAAAAAATAAAGACATTATTCACAGGGACAGTGAGGATGAAATGACTGATAAACATACTGCCTGTTTGCACACTCTACATTGCTGTGTTCCACCTACCTGGAGTGAAGCATTCACTAACTCATCCTGGAACGCAAATGAAGGCTTTTTAACTTTTTGCTTGTTATACACCAGTCAGTCTGTGAGCCTGGACTGACTTTCTTTCCAGTCTCTGCAGCTTGTCCTACTACTTCAGTGTTTTCCAAGCCCTCGCAAGGCACTTGGTTCCTAGCCCTCGTCCTCATTCTGTTGTGTGCCATTTCAATTAACTGGCCATGTGTCCTTGTGCCACCTAAACTAAGTCATTCTGGGTATCAGGGTGTTCGGAAGAGGACAAAGAATAGGAAGGCTGGGGAAAGCCAAAGATAGACAGCTCCACAATTCTGTTTTAGTTAAAGGCATTCTTGAAATCACTGTAAGAGTGTCAGTGTCACTTATCTCTAAGCATCATCATGAATAAACACAGAGCTGCCATTGAGAAGAGCAATAGCCTCCAATACTTCCTGCAGAGTCCAGTTACATGGACTAAAGAAAAGCAGGGGAGAGACTAAGCCCACGACTATCCACACGTACACACGCATGTGTGCACTGCTACACAGACACACCCCCCCTACATTCCAAAAATTAAACTCAGGTGGCATCAAAGAGTAGATTTTATGTATGTTCACCTACTCAGATTTCCTTTACAGATTCTGTTACAAATACTCAGTGAGGGACACATTCTCGGCCAATTCTTGGAGCTCCAATGTTAAATCAACCAGAGGCTCAGCTGCTTTCTGACTAAACTGAAGACCTCAGCCTTATTCTATATAGGTGACGTTCATCTAGTTTTTCCAGCATTGACTTTTTTTTAAGAGATAGAGTAGATTGTGAGGATCACATTCATTTACTATGGTGGGAGGAAGATTCTACATCCCCTGTTATTTTAAAAGATTTTCTTTCTCACTTTACCTGGTGTTTTTCCATACTGTTCATAAACAAAGACTAGGATTTGTTTCTAAATGGTTTAGAATTCCAAAGACCAATTTCAGGTTGTAATAGTCAGAGAAATGCAGTGACTAAAAATCATTAATCAAATGGTTAAATCATTTCATATTAACTCAGACTTGAATCTTCAAAAATATACTCATTTCTCAAGAAAAATTTTCTCAATTTTGTTGTTATGGATACCAAAAACAGAGTGCGTTGCACAGTGGAACTACAATGCAACACCCTCTGATCTGATGCAAGGCAAAAGAAACCATCTTTTTCTATGTAGTGCATTATGGGAAACTAAAACAAAAGGGCATTTCCCCTACTTTATTCATGTATTGATGAATTAGTACAGGAATCAAAAATAAGGCCTCCCATCAGATTCCAATTCAACCAATAACCTAATAATGATCTCATTTACATAATCCCAGTCACAGAGCAAAAAGAACTATCACACACAGTGCCTTCTAACACAGCTGTGTTCATAGAGTAATGTCACATACAGACTGATATTCCTACATAGAACTTCACACGAATCAGAGTATCTATGTCAGTTCTTTCCAAAGTAAATTATAGAAAAAGGGCATTAGTATCACATCACAATGAGCTAGGAATTAATGAATGTCCGAGGAGCTGTACTTAACTGCACCAAAGATGGTTCACCTCCACCTGGAACTCATTTAGATGGCAAGATTCTGGACTCTGAGCTAATGCTGTAATGGAAAAAGACTTTGAGAGATCTTGGGAAGAGGCACTTTACATGTGGGAGGAAAATGAATCACCAGGGGCCAAATGGTAGACTTGTGGGAAAGCTTTCCAGGATGGCCCCCCAGGTCCTGCCTCCTGGTATTCACTCCACCATGCAATTCCCTATCTTGAGTATGGGCTGCGTCTATACGCTCCCTCTTGCTTTCAAGTTGCTGGCCCTGATGAAGCTGCCCAACATAGCGTAACCTTCCTGCCCATGCCTACAGAGAAGCTTGCTTAACAAGGAACTGAGGGAAACCTCCTGCCAATAGCATCCAGAAAACTGAATCCTGCCAACAACCCGTACGTGAGCCTGGAAGCAGATCTGCCTTAAGGTGGCTGCAGCCGTAGCGAACACCTTGACTTTGTCTCTTTGAGAAGTCCAAAGACAAGATATGCCCAAAGGCCTCACTCACAGAAACTCAAGATAATAAATGTTGTTTTAAGCCACTAAATTTTAGGGTATTTGTTACTCAGCAATAAATATCTAAGAGATACTCAGTATAGATTTCTCCACCAGAAGTATCATTTGGATAGCATAGCTTCACAATATATACTTGAGACTATGTGACAAAAAAATAAAAATAAAGATCCAAGAGATATTTGACTTTTAGAAAATCATATGCAGGCTCACAGAGAAAAAATTACTTAATATAGGAAAATAAAATAATCAACAGAAAAGTTCTTTGATTAAAATGTTCACCAAAAACTTCCTTACCTTGAATGCACTGAAGTGTTCCATCCTCTGCTCTTATGGTAAAAGTCTCACCTGGATTAACTTGAACGAGAATAACCTGCCAAAATAACACATTAATTTCAATTTAATGCTAGAACATCTGGGATACTTCTTCACATTTTATTACCTAAATTTATATACTAGACAGGAAGTATATGGCACAGAATCTTGTATAAACATAAAACTTCAGGTGTAAGTCTTTAACCTGGCTCTCATAAGGGTGAATATGTGCATTTGAATTTAGCTAAGTGAATTCTATGTTGTCAAAAAAACTCAAATCCTAAGAAACCTTTCCTTAGAGAAGCACAATTCCTTTCTCTCTTTCATGAATTTAGAAACAACACTTAAGGGAAAAGATCAGAAACTATACTTATAAAGAAAACTGCACCAGGAAAAGAGGTTCTGACCCCACACCACATACAGCTCCCATACTGTAGCTTACATGATTCTACCATGTGATAACAGAAAGCAATTTATAAAACAAAGTTTTGAAAAACAACTATCTGTGTACAGGATCTTGAAACAATAACGAACAGTATAAAACATAGGAATATTTTAAATAGGCTCCACCAAATATTCAAATGTTTAAATCTGTTATCTAAAGTCAGGTTCTAGTTCTATGAACATGCATTATTTAACAGCAGTAGGCAATTTCCAAAAGACTATATTCTTTTAGCAGCCTCACAGTTTCAGTACTAATCAAAGGATAACAAAAGGAAAAATTACTAATTATATCATAACCCAACCTTAAAATCTGTAGTTAAAAATATCACAAGGTACAAGGTTAATGCTATTAAAATAATCACTATATATTTCTAGAAAATGACAGGATGTGTGTGTCACATTTATCCCATGGTTCTTGGAGCAAACCTTGTTCCTCCTGGCTGGGGGCCCTCCAGCATACTGTTTTCCTCTACTATAATGCTCACCCTGTGTGCCCTCAGCTCCTCCCCAGTGAACACAATTCATCCTCCCCAGCTTAACATGCAGCATCTGACCCTCCAATAGTTCAGTCTCTCAAGTATGTATTCTCAAAAAACAAACAAAAACCCAAAATAATACCAACTCTACTTCTTCCTGGAATTTCAATTAGCTAAGCAACTATATTCTGTCTTTCCTCCTTTAATCAAGGCACTTTAGGGATAAGATATGACTTGGGTGGCCCCATACCAAATGAATGAAAGTCTTAAAGCATAAGGAAAACAATGACAATCATTTCAACTTAGAAATCAATCTTTCATAAGATGAATTTTTAAAGTTTATTCCGTTTATACCATAATTTACGTTTTATAAATCTATTGATATCAAAAGTCATTCCATCTTTAAAAACTAAACCTTTAATATCCATGAATTTTGCTGTTTCTAATAATTCACCATAGGAAACACTGCTGAAACACTAAAATTTTATAAACCAAAAAGTACACGAACTGGAAATAATAGGATCATTCAGGGAAAAGCAGTCTAGACTTCATTTCTGGTACTTCCCATTATCTTGAATTGTAACAGTAATTCAAAGGCAATGTATTTTTCCTGAACCTTAACTGTGTCAATAATCTCAGTCTCTGGTATTCACTTCTAACCAACATAAATACAATGTGCCATTTTAAGAACTCAAAGGGAATTCCCTGAAAATCTCTAGTGATTAAAATATTTCAATTGCTGGGCAGCGTCTGTGGCTCAAAGGAGTAGAGCCTGGCCCCATATGCTGGAGGTGGCGGATTCAAACTCAGCCCTGGCCAGAAACTGCAAAACAAAATTTTGTTTTCAATTGCTTTCTTAAAACTATGCTTTTAAACTTCTTTAAACATGAAAATCATTTGCACTAACTTATTTTTACAAAAATAAAGTTTACAGTGTAGCAGAACTCAACTACAATGGAAAAAACAACACATCAATTAAAATTAGCCACATCTTTTTAAATTAACCGTATCTTTTTAGACCAATTCCAGCACTACTATAACAGAGCAGAAACCAGCCACTTTGTTTTTAAACCTCTTGGGATAGGATCAGGGTATATGCCCGTGGAATTAATTCATTGGGGGAAAAAAAAATCAGTGGGCAACAAGACTTTATGTCCCAGATTTTCTTTGACAATCTCAAATCCACACACTCTCTTCTACCACACTCATTATTGTCAGACAACATGTCCTGAATGCTGGTTCTGAAAATATAATTTACCAGTATTACGGGTAATCCCAGGTAAGAAAAAGGGTTTCTGAATTGGGGTATGATCCAAATTATCATTACCTTATCATTACATTATCTGCTTACCATATTGCATGAAAAATGTAACTTCCCTAGCAGTCACTGACACAAGGCCACAATTCAAAGAATGGCCTGGTGCCTCCCAAATCCACTTACGCCTTCCCTCACCCCACTTACTGAATTCAATTCCTGACCCCTACCCCAATTCTTCAGGGATAAAGATGATAGGTAAAGGGCTTTTCAGCATCATACTAAAATACAACACCTCTTCAAATGTTTAGTTCACATAATTTTCACTGCTGAGTTGCTATGGCAACCAGATTATAATCTACCAAGTTACCTCAGAAACCAGGCGAATCTCCTGTGTCCCAGTTTTTCTTAGTAAGAACAGAAGTCATTATTCAAACAAACCATAATCATCTCAGCACCAAGATATTTTAAAAGAAACCATTTTAATATAGAGGGAAGCTGACCACCTTGCTGTTTTCACTGTAAAGAAGGCAGAGATAAAAATAAAGTTTTGACACACACCAGCCTGGAGCCCAGTCCTGCCGGCCTTGCATCACACAGCTCTGAGCAGCGTGAGTCACCAGCAGACTCTGGCACTCAACCTGTTGTGTCATACAAGTCGTCTGTCGGTGTCTCTCTCTCTCCAGCTGCAAACAGACACAACTGCTACAAATTCTCTGAAATATAAAACACAACACTATCCAAACCTCATTTTTTTGTCCACTCACTAAGCATTTCCTGCTTTTCCAAAGTCAACATTAAAACAATTAATATTTACATTCTGTGTCTTGGCAGAGAAGCATAAAATACAAAGACTTTAACGACTAATATTTTTTCCCTAGAGATGTTAAAATAGAACCCTGCCAGCTAAAACTTAGGAACATACTTTAGGGTCCTATTGCTTTATCAGATCTGTTTCAAAACCGTTAGGGCTCCATAAACCAAGAAGCCTGAATTAAACAGAAAGCAGTTTATCAAGGCCTAATGAAAATGAGCGACCACTCTTCCAAAGCCTAAAGCAACAATAAAACAAGAGATAGAAATAATACAATTGAGCAAGCCCAGCACCCTTGGGAATGCTTTACCCAACAGGATACTGAAACAAGGTATAGCATGTTTCCTTACAGGCATAAATCTAAATCTAACTCTAACTCTGTTTTTGTCTCATTAAAAGAAAAAAAGGAAAGCTAATTTTATAATATAAAATTTGGGTGGCTGATTAACTAGGTATCAAGAGTATCTAAGACTACTCCTCGAGGCAAATCCCTAATGTATGCTTCAAATAACAAATTACCAGCCACATGCCTAAGCAATCACTGCAATGTATTAGCCCATCAAAAAAGATTCTACTGAGAGAACAGCACTGACCAACCAAAGGTGAAATATCACATTTGCAGCCGTCGTAAAAGGTACCCAGACAATCAAGATAAAAAACCTTGCTGGGAGAAAGGATCCCCTTTTACTTCTGAAGCATTTCCTGCCTGCCACACTTTGTGAAGCTTGTCTTACTCTTAGCTGTTTCACATATAAATAAACACTTCCAGAAACCAACATTCATGATTATCCAACAGGGATCTTGAGAAGGAAAAATGATACAACCTAAAACCTACAAAAGAGTTCCCTGTTAACAAAGATTCCATCTAGGAACATCTAATAACTTTCAAAAGTGACCTCTGACTATGTGAGAGGAGTGGTACCACCTATCCCTGATGCTACTATTTTTTGTCCGCGCGCAAACACACACACACACACACACACACACACACCCTCACCAGTTTCCCAAACATCCAGCTCCTCCCAGGCCCAGACTGTCCATCCACACACACCTTTGAGACCCTGGTCTCTGTGCCATGTACAGTAAGCATTACAGTAGAATCTCCACAGCTGACCATGTCAAGTTCACCTATTCTTCCTAGACTGGACATGCACCACATGTGCGTGTCAGGGCAGGAGGCCTCATTCCTTATGTTGACCACCTCCGTGTGTTGACCAGTTTGTTACAGGCCTCTGGGTGGTCAACTTACAGAGGTTCTACTGTTGTTTGTTTTCTGAGTTCTCTGTCTTTTCTCCAAATCAGGAAAAAAGACGTAATGGGCTGCAAATGACCAAGAATTATCTCTGTGGTAATAATATACACAAAGAAAACATCTTGTGATCAAAAATAAGAGCATGTGAAATGGAAAGGTATTGGAAAATGATGCAAAGTACTGACTGCCCTCATCCTGCTCATTGCAAGCCGGAATCCAAAGGCGACAGGAGAAGAACACACAAGACCAGGAAGTGTCCAGGGAGATTTAAACAAATACCAGGATCAAGGCACAAGGACACACAGGGTAGGAGGAGCCTGTCCTCGCTTAACACAAGCAGTAGATGAACGGTCTTATTTTGTTTCTTCCTGAACTTTAGAACTCTATTTAAAATAAAGAGCAAGAATACTCCAACATTCCAAATTTTTAATACTTACAAACTATCGTCCTTGACAGACTGAATTAATGCAGCATGACTCATCACTTCATCAACTTTTTCCAGGTGTTTTTTCTACAGTTTTTTTTTTTTTTTTTAAGAGACAGAGTCTCACTTTGTTGCCCTCAGTAGAGTGCCGTGTCGTCACAGCTCACAGCAACCTGCAGCTCTTGGGCTTAGGTGATTCTCTTGCCTCAGCCTCCCGGGCAGCTGGGACTACAGGCGCCCCCTACAACACGGGCTATTTTTTTGTTGCAGTTTGGCCGAGGCTGGGATTGAACCCGCCACCCTTGGTATATGGGACCGGCGCCCTTCTCTCTGAGCCACAGGCACTGCCTTTTCTACAGTTTTTATAAAAGTAGCTACTATTCCCTGAACCCATACAGTCTGCCAGGTAGTATTATTAACTAGATTTTAGAGATGGTAAGACTGAGGCTCAAAGAAGACAGTAATTTGTCCAAAGTCACAAAACAACCAAGTGACTGAGCACACCCTGAACCCAGCTGTCTGATTTCTCCACTCTCACACCACCACTCCTGCCCAACAGGCCTGGACTCCACAGAGTCTATTCACTATGGACATACTTTAAAAACTACTAAAATGAGAGAATGCAGTTAACTGGGTCAAAGGCACATCCTCAAAGACAGCGGTCAAGTTCTCTTCCAGGGCATCTGTGCTCACTTCCTGAAGCAGAACCTCCCGCCCCTCATCAGCACATGGCAGTTAGGTGGGAAGGAGTCCCTCGATTAACAACAAATTGGGTAGGATTATCTCTCATCGGGTCCTGATCAAGTCCCTAAGACAAACCAGTGAGCCAAGCACTCCATTCTCACCATCAGCAAAGGCCATTTCTCATGGCCTGACAAGAACTGATACCTGGGAAGATGCATCAGAAGCTCCTGTGCTCTGTCATTAACAACAAAAAACACTGAAATGGTTAACGGGTAACCAAGGAAAGGAAAATCTGATGAACTAAGGAAGGGGAACAGTTTTATGCATTGAAGTCACACCATCTTATGCCTGCAGAAAATACATACCGAAGAGTTCAACAAGTGCATTTCATGAAATAAATGCCCTTAGAGAAATTCCTACTATACCTCAGCCTTAAAGCAAATATTAATGAGTGCCCAGAGTGAGTCAGGGTATTCCTCTACAACAGGGGTCCTCAAACTTTTTAAACAGGGGGCCAGTTCACTGTCCCTCAGACTGTTTGAGGGCTGGACTATAGTTTAAAAAAAAAAACTATGAACAAATTCCTATGCACACTGTACATACCTTATTTTGAAGTAAAAAAACAAAACAGGGGCGGTGCCTGTGGCTCAAAGGAGTAGGGCACCAGCCCCGTATACTGGAGGTGGAGGGTTCAAACCCAGCCCTGGCCAAAAACTGCAAAAAAAAAAAAAAAAAACGGGAACAAATACAAATACACTATTTAAAACGAAAAAAAAAAAATATAGATATACCTCCTAACTTCAGGAAAAAAAGGCCTTAACCGCAAAAAAGGCCCTACTAACTGCAAAATTAAAAAAAAAAAAAATAGACCTCCTAACTTCAAAAAAAAAAAAAAAAAAATCCTAAATTGTTCTTACCTTGGTCCTCAGGCAGCAGCAGGCAAGCTCGTGACTCATCCATTCAAGAGTCTCAGTCTCTCCCGAGACTGAGAGGAGGAGTGGAGAGACAGAGAGAAGGTGGGGAGTCGGAGAGTGCGGTGCACATTCCACACATGCGCACTGCGGCCTGGGACCAGCCGGCTGATAAGCAGGATGGCAAAAACACCCAGCGGGGAGAAACAAAGAGAAGGAGGGGAGTCCGAGAGTGCGGTGCACATTCCACACATGTGCACTGGGGCCCAGGACGAGTCAGCTGCTAAGCAGGACAGGCACCAAGAGCAAAAACACCTGGTGGGCCGGATAAATGTCCTCGGTGGGCCACATGTGCCCTGGGGGTCGTAGTTTGAGACCCCTGCTCTACACAGCGAGGACAAAGCCTCAAGCCAGGTGTCCAGCCTGCTTATCTGTGGTGTCAGATATCATGAAAAGTATGCACGGACCATTTTTGCTAATCAGCTTTCATTAGTGTTTGTGTATTTGATGTATAGTCCTAGACAACTCTGCTTCCTCCAGTGTGCAGCAAAAAAAGAAAAACTACTCCTGCCTAACAATACAAAGTTCTGCCTACCTGAGGCTGACAAATAGAACTTACATAGGATGGAGAGAGAGGAGTGAGGGAAATCACGGAAACAAAAATATTTATAGATAGTGATAAAAGTTATACTGAACATTCAATGGCAACTTATATTAAGGTATGCATTTTTACTCCCTCTAATGCTATGTTGCCTTGAATAAAGAGGTTCTATTAAAGAGCTGCTGGTTACTGCAAATATAAATATAGCATAACTTAAAAGGAAAAAAATGCATAACATAATATAAATATCCCAAACTAGATTTTTAATCTATCCACAAACACGTTAATCTAAAGTAGTTTTTTTTATCTCAACGCACACTTAAACCTATGGTTAAACTATCATGGCACACTTAAATTATGCTGATCCCAAAAATAAAAGGGTAAAAGAAAGGAATATACTTACTATGCTTTTAACTTCTTTTAAAAATAATTTAATTCATGATCTTTAAAATTTTTCAAGGCACACCTAAGAATCTCTCATGGCACACCAGTTGAGAAATCACTGATCCAAAATTTCAACTCCAGTACTTTCAAAATAAAAACCAAAAATATAAAAGACCAATATTACACATAGTTTTAGTGCAATTGTTTTGTGGCTAAGAGTAAAAGCTACCAAATATCCTTGTGCATTTGAAGCACCATGTTTATTTAAATCATTTTCTTATATTAAATACATTTTTCATATAGTACCAAGTATCATAAATATAATTCATCTTCCTTTAGTTGAAAATTCACTGGAAACAAAATTTGGTTCCTGCCATCACTATTTCAGGGCTAGTGCTTGTTAAAGACACCATCAGGTGAAGTACAATTCTCTCCCCTCAACCCCATGCACACACCTATGTCCCTAGGCCAGGGTCTGCCACTCTGATGTGTCCTCAGCAGCTTAGGCCTAATTGGCCTAATCGACCCAAACTCCCACATGTTGTGCACACAATCTGCACACTGCATCTAGCACGTTCACTCCATTGAGATCCAACTACACCTTCAGGTCTGGTTTTGATTCCCCCCTGATGTGCCACTAATGTCACACATCTCAGGTAAACTATGCAGTGAGGCTGGGCAAAGTGACTCATGCCTGTAATCCCAGCATTTAGGGAGCCCAAGATGGGAGGATCACCTGAGGTGAGGAGTTTGAGATCTGCCTGGACAACATAACAAGACCCCATCTCTATAAAAGCATTGAAAAATTAGCTGGGTGTGATGGCCCATGCCTGCAGTCCTAGCTATTCAGACTGAAATGAGAAGATCATCTGAGCACAAGAGCTCAAGGTTCATAGGTGAGCTATGATCCCACCACTGCTTTCCACCCTAGGCAACAGTGTGAGACCCTGCCACTTTAAAAAAATAAAACATAAAAACTTTACACTGAACTTAAACAAACACATTTAATGTCTCAATATTCTCCTATTTTTAAACCCATTTAGATGTTGGTCATGTAATTCACTTACCCGTGTTCTTCCCTCTAGGATATAATCAAAGCAATGATGTGACCATGAAGAATGTTACCATCATCCCGACAGAAAATCAGTTCTCAATATTGTATAATTAAATACTCTAGAATTAATTTTAATATCACCACTTATTGAGGACTTGACTTTGCATTGATTACATGACCCTTTTTTAAATCGATACTTAAGATAATTGTTAAAACCTTGGTTATTCAATTCAACAAACATTGCTGAGTATTTACTATGTGCCAGGCACTTTACTAAGTACTGATATTCTATGATGAGCAAGATGAAATCCTACCCACCATATAATGTTGGCACTAGAGTAGACAGATAAAATTAACTGCAATAAAACATGAGTATTTACTACTAAGCACTATGGAAACTAAAGAATCCATCTAGAAATCAGGAAATTATACTTGAGAGTGAGATTTAAAGAAAGGAGCAGGAGAAGACAAGGGGAAGAACAAACGCGCAGCGACCCCAGGAGACCCCAGATGCCCCAGTGTGCCCCCCACCCGAGGACACCACAGAGGCACCAGTGGGCCCCCCACCCCAGGGGACCAGAGGCCCCAGTGGGCCCCCCACCCGAGGACACCACAGAGGCCCCAGTGTGCCCCCCACCCCAGGGGACCAGAGGCCTCAGTGTGCCCCCCACCCCAGGAGACCACAGAGGCCCCAGTGTGCCCCCCACCCCAGCGGACCAGAGGCCCCAGTGTGCCCCCCAC
>CAUYRH010098586.1:0-12992 GCA_963574655.1 Perodicticus potto
AATGAGAAAGTCTCTTGAATGTTATCACAATCAGGTTGATGAAAATATCTTTGATTGTATCTGAAGCCCGTACACTGTACCCCATGACTGAATTATTGTACACAGATATGATTTAATAAAAAAGAAAAGATAAAAAAAAAAGCAGAAATTGCTTAAAATAAAATCCCATTTATTTTCAAGTAAATGAATGACATTTCTGTTTATTTGTGCATTTACTTTTGTCCCAGAAAGAATACTAGTGTCTTACAATGATATATAAATGAAATGAAAGAGCACAGATTAATTTTAGACGTAAAACAATAGGATTGTAAAATTGGTCAGAGAGTAAGGGAATCTTTGCTGTGCACGCACCACAGATTTCATCTAAACTTCTAATTGGAGGAAGGCTCATCAAAATGTTTTCTCCCCTGAACTAGCCTCCTATAGTTTTGTACCAAATTACCAAAAGAAATTGCTTATTTGCAGATACACACAAAAGCTTTCTTTGTAGGGAAATGAATGAAAATATTGATCTGCAGTGTTAGAATTGTATAGCCCAGTTGCTGTGGTTATGAAGGGTGAAGGATCAGCCAGAGTTCTAGACTGTACAGAAAAACTATTCAGGCACCAGAGGGAATCAAAAATGTATGAAAATTTTTAAATGTTGAAGTAATGAGTTAATGAAATGTGCCAATGACAGCCGTTACTGTGAGTGGGGCACGTACCCAGCAGCTGTGTGTCCCAGGAGAACAGCTGAGGTGTGTAGTCTGACCCTGCAGAGGTCTGCACGGGCAGTGAAGACAGTGGGCTCTTCACGGCTGACCGGGACGAACCTTCTAAGGGCATTTTCTCACTACGTGTTTTTTCGTTAAGTGACTAAATGTACAAGTGCCCAGGAGCTTTGCAGGTGCTCCGGACACTTTTCCCTGTTGGGTTCTGCTTGTTTGAAATGTGGAAGGTGGAAGAGAAGGAGGTGCCATTAACAGCCACTGGAGGCAACTGCAGACGCACGCGTGGGCGGAAGACAAGGTTTTGAGAATCATCAAAACCCACTCGGGCTGGTGGTTGCAGAGATGACTGGGATGGGGCATCGCCTCCTGTGAGCTCCTGTGTATCACCCAACTAAGAGCTGGGGCATGAAGCCGGCCACCAGCTATGGAAGGCACTGTTCTCTGCACTGAATCCTGTCTGCAATACCTGGAATGTCTTCTGTATTCCTGGATGACTTCTGCTACTCTAGCAAATGTGCTTATCAAAGTAGCTTCCTAGCAGCTACTGATGTCATAGAGAGCCAGATCCGTTACTTCTCAGTATCCATAGAATGAAAGAGAACTGGTCACTCATGAGAAACGACTCTGTTCTTAGTATAACAGAGCTGTCGTTTATACCCTTCAAATAAATTTTCATGTGCTCTTTATCCAAACACCCTTTAATGGATGGGTCGGGGTGGCAGAGCGTAGGTGGGCTTATTTAACTATCCTTTAATAGATGGTTGGGGTGGGGGGTACTGGGCGGGAGACACAATAATACAATGTTTACATGGCATCCGAATCCCTGCTGACCCAGCATGTCTGAAGAATACACTTCAAAATATCTAATGGAAGTTGATAAATAACATCAAAATCACATAAAAAATAGGGCACCTGTCTAGAAATTAGAATTTTAATCTCTGTAATATTTATCGACCAGAATTCAACTTCATCTGCAGGAACTCAGATCGCTATTCTTTAATACTTATAAAGACAAATGGGTCAGAGTCATATCCTTGAAATTAATCAGGTAAAATTACTTATTCATTCAAAACCCGTCTTTATTCACTAAGAGGCGGTTTGCCTTGCTCGGTTTTGATGAAAATCTGTTGGTGCACAGTTACATTAGAGAAGGTGTTAATATATAATGCATCCACTTTGAGTAACCAGTTAGACACAAGTTTATGGACTTTAAAGACAGTCGATGTAGATTGACCTCCTCAGTAAAGGTTCTCACCTTTTTTTGAAGGTCACAAATGTTCTCCCAAGGAAGTTGTTTCACATCCTTTCTAACACAAAGACAGGCAGACAATCAGGGTGTGGACAAAATTCCTTTAAACAAAAGTTCTAATTAACTTACTTATGTGGATTTTCTTTGAAACATGTGAATGCCCTTAAGAAAGGTAGTTTTTATTACAGTATTTTTTTTATCAAAACCTGCTTTATTACTTAAATTCTAGAAGCAGACACTCTTATGGACTGCCTCTATAAATCATATCAAAAAAGAAGGCACCAGTCTAGAAATCAGAATATTCATCTTTAATATTTATGACCAGAGTAGATCCCCATCTACAGGAATTTAATATGGATAGCTGCTATTTAAAACTTCTCAAGACAAATGGACCATAATTGCATTTTTGAAAATAATAAAGTTATTCATTCATCCAAAAATGGTTGTATTCCTCGTATGCGTCAGACATTGTGGTGAGGGGCTAGGGTGCAGCAATTACAGACCAAATTATCTGCTTTCATATCCTCTTGGTAGAGCTAGAAAATGAACAAAATAGATAAACAACGGAAGTAGAATGTTAAAGGGTAGTGGGGTGAAAACGTGGAGGGAAATGGAACAGGGGGTGGCTGGCTGGGGCCTTCAATTTTAAGTAAGATTGTTAGAGTGAGATTTGAATGAGAAACCATGTAGAGAGGAGAGAGTATACTGCTCAGAGGAAAAGGCTGTGTGCAGGGCTGGCGGTGGGAATGGACAGGCTTGTGTGACCGTCTGCAAGGTCAGGGCACCAGGTGTAGTACTGAAGGGAGACATGAGGGTCTTGCAGACAACGTTAGGAATACTGAAATTGATTCTGAGAGACCCAGGGAGGCCTTGGAGGACTCAAGGAAGCCAAATGATCTATGTGCTGGGATCTCATTACTAAGGACTCGTTCTAACTGTGAGGCAGGGAAATTAGAAGCTATTATCTCCAGGTGACCAATTTACATTTTTTTCACTGAAATTCTTCTCTCACTCACTTCTTCCCCATGTATCTGTTTGAAATCTCCTAATACATAGCCAGGATGTATTAGCCAGGATACATACTCAGACATCCATGCCCACATCCAATATGCCCCCGAACACCTACACCAAATCTACAAAGAGAGAAAAGACAAATGAAAAAATACCCCAATGTCCATATGATTATTATTATTTTCTTCTTTCCAACTTTCAGTATGTTTTATCAATGTGAAGAAACAAAAAGAAAACTATTAGTGTTCACAAGAAGTCACTCTCTACACGTACTGAAGGCAGATACCATCATTCAGGAGTGAAAGATATTTACTAGGGATCAATACCTAGGGAAGGGGGTGGCAGCAAGGCTGGGCAGAGGGATAAGTGAAATCAATGTAGTTTTCACAACCTCAGTCAACTTGGTCAGAAGTAATTGTCCTGATTGAGGCCCAAATGAGTAGCCTTTGCATCCCTACCTCTGTCAGCAACTGATTGAAGGCACGTCCTCAAACAAGACAGTTCTCTGTAGCAGAGACAGACCCTGAGGGAGTGGCTGGCAAGGATCCAGCTGCTGGCCGAACTCCCCTCCACTGGGCAAGTCTTTCCTTGAAGAAAATCTGGGTGTCACGCCTCTGTATTTGATTATATTGGCATTGTCTCCCTAATCTCTTGCTCATCCTCCATTCTCTGAGACAAATAATGAAAACTGAGTAAACCGTTTCCCTACAAAAAAGCACAAGTAAACAGAAGGAAAGGATTATAATTACTCGGGCATCTCCAGGAGGTGGGGGCAGAAGGGAGCTGGGGTAATTTCACAGGTTGTAAAGATTCACGCAGGAAGGAAAGCTCCGAGGACCCAGGAATTACGTTTCCATGCGAACTCCATTCTGGGGCCAGAAATCACGAGTGGTGAATTTATAAGCTTTGTGGAACTGGACGAGGAGACAGAGAGACAGACGGTGGACAAAGGGAGTAGACAGGTGTAAACTTTCGTTGAGAAGTCAATTTCTTTACTTCCCAATCCTAAGACAGTTCTTTATACATAACCAAAGGTTCTCTCATGACTTTTTCTGTGTTTATTTAATGATCTTTAGTGTGGAAGACTCACATGTTTTCTTTTCTGAGAGTCAATAAAACCACCAGTTTACCATTATTATTATCTTTCTTAGAACCTTCAAATAGTTCAAAAATGTAAGACTTGTTTAATGTTACTTTCCTCCAAACATATTTGTGTTCAATTATTCTATACTTCACTGAAATTAAACAAGTTAGCCTTTAAAGTGGAATTCATCAGCAAAATTCTTTTTTATTCTGTTTAATTTTTAAATAGATATGCTGCAATGCTATGTAGCAATAAAAAATATGATTGCATCTCTAGTCGGTAAATATTGGGAACAAAATTTGTATGTAGAGATTGGGGATAAAAAGGTATTTAGAGGTATAAGAGGGACTGCACACTAGTTGACCTCTGAGGCTTCTGATAAATTAGTTAATGGACACATTTCTGTGATTTTGGTAGTAAGGTCATACACTTCCAGGTTCCTCATCTTAAATAATTTGAGAATAATGTTATATAAACCACTAGCCCCAGCATTTTTTCTTTGGCATCATTCCAGGTAACATTTCTCACAATGGTTGGGGACAGCACAGGCATAAGCCTTGAAGTCCCTGAGATATACACGCCTCAACCGAAGCTTCCAACTCTAGTTCCCAGGGAAATGCCAGAAGTTGCAAATAATTTATTTTGTAAAGAGTTTCATGCAATCTATGCTTACTTTTGGAAAAAAATCATGCCCTTGGGACTTTGAGTCAGTAGACTCTTTCATGACTTTATTATGAAAATTTTGAAACATCACCAAAGTAGAGAAAATGTTACAATGAGTTACCCCTGCCTGTCACCCAGTTTCAACTGTTAACACCTGCAGCCATTTGTTCTCCCCAGAGCTCTGAATTGGCTCATTCACACAGATAAGGAGCTGGGCTGGCTGCGGGCCAAGGTCTCGATCCTTGGCTACATGGGGCTTTTTACTGAGTGGATTGTGTCATTAACGGTACCCTGTCTGGCTTTTGACATAGCCGATGTTGCAAGCCAGGTTGGAAACGGCAGTGCTTTTGATGACACATCCCCAGAAGTCACACGTCATCACTTCTGTTGCACCTGTCGTGAGTCGGCCTGGTGGGGGACGAGGCAAGTGTGGTTACCGGGAGCCAGAGATCACGAAGGAAACGTTAGCAGCTGGTTAACACGGTGTGTGTATCTAAAGTAATCACTTTTTGTTAAAAATGTAATCACATATAAAACTAAATGAGATTTTAATATTACCCGGTGAATGTATAAGTATAGTTGACATTTTCCCAATTGTTCCTTGTTCTTTTATGGTTTATTCAGAATAGAAATAAAGTCCATGCATTATGATTGGTTAAAACATTAGTCTCTTTGAATTTCCAAAATTTTCCTTATGAGTTATTTGTTGAAGGAAGTGGGCCATTTTTTTCCTACAATTTCCCACATTCTAGATTGTGTTCATTTCGGCCTATGAAATCCTGAAATTGTTTAATATGTCCCTCACCCCGTCTTTCCTCTAACCTGGTAGTTAGGACTAGATTCTTATTCAGATCCAGGATCAAATCTTGGCAAAACTACATCATACTCATGTATTTTTTTCCAAGAAATTTAGACTATCTAGTCTCTCTCTTTGATATATTATTAATAACTGCAAATAATTTGTCAGTGATTAGATGGATTATTTCATAGAATTACAAAATGCCCCTGCTCAAATTCACCGCACAGAACAGCCACAACTGTGGTGGGTAATTTGAATTTAGTCTTCTGCCATGCTTCAAAGGAAAGGAGAAAAGTACAAAAATGCATGACAGTTCCAGATGAGGCCTCCAAAGAGTACTTATGCCGGGTTGAATTGTTCCCTCCAAACCTCTTGAGCTTCTTAGTTAAGTGAGAGAAAGATTACTGCGGACAGATCGTCTAAAGAAAACATTGGCTTCCTTGGAAATCAGGAAAGTCAATACTGAAAAAGCTGTGAGGAAAAGCCTAGACACGGTCTCTATGGGGATCTCCCCAGTTTACTTCCTTTTATGTTGAAGACACGTGGATGCACTCAACTGATTTTAATGAAGGTCTCCTAAGGCTCAGCAACAGGTGAACCTTCCCAGAATTCCTACTACCGCAGATAAGGGATTTGCCAAGCAGGATGAGTGTGAAAGGCCAACAGCCCTGGGTAGCTGTACAATCCTTAGCAGGAATTAGGAAGAGATTGAAACTTGCTATTCTGCTCTAGCAGTGCACCTTGTTGTGACAGGAGCATCCTAGATCTGGGTTAATGTGACACCTATGAAGCAAGTATCTCAATAGGATGAAGACATCAAGAAAGCACAGACACAGGCTGTGTTTTAATGTCATCACACTGTTTCTTATATTGATGGTGACATTTAACTGCAATGCTGTACTCCATTCAATTGACAAGCTTCACAATTAGTTACATTATAAGAAAGTAGCACTTTCTGTGAAAAAAAAAATCAGCTTTTCATGAGGCTACAAAATCATGCGGGCCACAGCAATATTTGGTAAAGAGCAAGGAAGTCGAATGAGATACTGGAATTTTAAGCATATGTGGCATGATAGACATTTACTATTTCTAAAACCTTCTAAGAAATTGTACCCACTATCTCCCGTTACATCCAAGTAAGGAGGCACATAGCACATAGAGGCTCCTGATTTTAGAGATTAAGAATATGAAGTTGCAGAGAAGGTCAGTGAACTGCCCAGGGCTTCCTGGAAAGTGAATGAGGGATTAGAGTCTGAAGCACTAGCTTCCTTCCAGGCCAGCAGGTGCCTCTGGCTCCATGGAGTTCTTTTCTTAAGCAATAGGATACACGTGCAAGCATCCGTGGATATTCAAATATATAAGGACATTTACTTTTTTTGAGACAGAATCTTACTTTAACCCCTTGGGAACAGTGCTGTGACATCATCATAGATCTCAGCAATCTCCAATTCTTGGGCTCAAGAGATCCTCTTGCTTCAGCCTCCCAAGTGGTGGGGACTACAGATGTGTGCCACCGAGCCCAACTAGTTTTTCACAGTGGGATCTTGTTCTTGCTCAGGCTTGTCTGGAACTCCTGAGCTCAAACGATCCACCTGCCTCAGCCTCCCAGAGTGTTAAGATTACAGACACAAGCCACCGTGCCCAGCCAAAACTGTCTAAGAACTTTTAAGAAAGTAGTTCTCCAATACAAAAAAACTTTTCAAAAAGAATGATGTTCCAGATAGGTATAATGGAAGTCACAGAGAATTTTAACAAGAACATTTCTCCTTAAATCTATAATCTTCCACTTACGAGTTATCTGTCCGTGGGCAAAACAACTTCTCCTGTTTTAAAATTAAAACAATAACAGAAACTACTCTCAGAAGACCGTGGGAAAATAAAACATAATTTATCTAAAGGTCACGAAATAACTCCTCGGATGTCTTTTTTACATGACAAACGCTTCCCACACGAAGATGCAGAGAGCTGGTCTTCCTCCACTGAGGCAGCACTACTAAAATATCTAAGGTTGTTAATTTTATATTTAGGCAACCAAGTGTCCTGTGAAAATGCAGAAATCTTTGTCTTATACTCCCCATCTCAGGCACATATTTCATCAGTAAACCAACCCTTAGCTCTAAGCTACAGAGTAAGACAATTGTCCCTGAAGGATACAGTTCAGGGAAGCTGAAAAGGTAATTTAAAGTTTGTTTCAAACTTTATTTCCTGAGAGAAAGAAACATTGTAAATAGCAGGCAGCTCCCAATGGCATATCTTAGAAAAAATGTGCAAGTGAGTGTAAACATTGTACATAACTAATTAAGCCATTCACCTCCTCCTTATTGCTATGAATGGTTGTGCAGAATCTTCATCCTAGTAGATTATGGGTGACTGAAAAAACATAAAACATGGACTCCTTTTTACAAGAAAGAAATGAAAACCACATGGCAACCAAGATGATAAAAGTACACCGGAGTTTGTCCTCAACAGTCCTAAGTGCTTTTCACAGAATGATTTTTAATCAAATATGACTTATAGTGCCTCCTTCTATAAATATATGCTTGTGAAACTATAGAGCATTTCGCTTTGCTTTGTAAAGCAAAATCTATGGGTTCACAGATTTTGGTTTATGAACAGGTAACTTAGCTAATGTACTTCATAAATTTTATAACTCAAAATTGGCAAATGACTTTAAAATACTTTTTCTATAGTTACTATATTAGTTACCAATTGCTGTATAATAAATTATCCCAAATCTTAGTGGTTGGATGCCACAGACATTCATCAGCTCATAGTTCCTATGGCTCAGGGACTGGGGAACACAGTGATTTTCAACCTGTGTGCCATGAAAATTTTTAAATATTATTAATTAAATTATTTTAGAAACAAGTTAAAAACACTGTAAGTATATTTTTTCTTTTTACTCTTTTTTGATCAACATAATTTAAGTGCACCAAGGTAGTTTAACTATAGGTTCAAGTGTGCCATGGGGTAAAAGAGGTTGAAAAACACTGCTTTTGCCGAATGGGGTTTTGAGAATTTGCAGTAGGGATGTGAGCAGAGGCTTGGGGCTCTGGAGGTTTAAGGAAGGCTGTACAAACTGCTCCCTGGGGAGTCACTTGCAGGACTGTGGGCAGGAGGCCTCTGTTCTTCCTCACACTGGAGCCTCTGCATAGGCTTGAGTGTCCTTGTAACATGTCACCAGCTTCCCCCAGAGCAAGTGACCCGGGAGAGAGAAAGCAGAAGGCACACCGCCTATTACCAGCTCATCTTCACAGTCTCAAAGGGTAACTTCCTGGTTTTGTTTTGTTTTGTTTGTTTGTTTGTTTTTTATTATTAAATCATAGCTGTGTATATTAGTGCAATCAAGGGGTACAATGTGCTGGTTTCATATACAATCTGAACTATTTTCATCAAACAGTTTAACATAGCCTTCATGGCATTTTCTTAGTTTTTGTGTTAAGACATTTATATTCTGCATTTAGTAAGTTTCACCCGTACCCTTCTAAGATGCACCGTAGGTGTGACCCTCCCTCCACCTGTCCTCCCCCCACCCCTACCCTCCCTTGCCCCATTCCCCATAGTCTTGTGCTATAGTTGGATTACAGCCTTCATATGAAACCCATAAAGTAGCTTCATAGTATGGCTGAGTACATTGGATACTTTTTCTTCCATTCTTGAGATACTTTGCTAAGAAGAATATGTTCCAGCTCCATCCATGTAAACATGAAAGAGGTAAAGTCTCCATCTTTCTTTAAGGCTGCATAATATTCCATGATATTCATGTACCACAATTTATTAATCCATCATGGGTCGATGGGTACTTGGGCTTCTTCCATGACTTAGCAATTATGAATTGGGCTGCAAAGAACATTCTGGTACAGATGTCTTTGTTATAATGTGATTTTCGGTCTTCTGGGTATATACCTAGTAAAGGAATTATAGGATCAAATGGCAGGTCAATTTTTAGATCTCTAAGTACTCTCCAAACATCCTTCCAAAAGGAACATATTAGTGTGCATTCCCACCAGCAGTGTAGGAGTGTTCCCTTTTCTCCACATCCACGCCAATATCTCTGGTTTTGAGATTTTGTTATGTGGGCTAATCTTACTGGAGTTAGGTGATATCTCAAAGTAGTTTTTGATTTGCATTTCTCTGATGATTAAGGATGTGTCTGTAGGCCATGCACCTGACTTCTTTAGAGATGTTTCTCTTCAAGTCCTTTGCCCACCCTGAGATGGGATCACTTGTTCTTTTCTTGCTCATACATTTGAGTTCTCTGTGGATTCTGGTTATTAAACTTTTGTCGGAGGCATAACCTGCAAATATTTTCTCCCATTCTGAGGGCTGTCTGCTTGCTTTACTTACTATGTTCTTGGCTGTGCAGAAGCTTTTTAGTTTTATCAGGTCGCAGTAGTGTATTTTTGATACTGCTTCAATTGCCTGGGGAGTCCTCCTCATAAAATATTCACCCAAGCCGATTCCTTCAAGAGTTTTCCCTGTGCTTTCTTCTAGTATTTTTATAGTTTCATGTCTTAAGTTTAAATCTTTAATCCAGAAATGATGCTGGGTGAACTGGCTGGTAACCTGTAGAAGTCTGAAACTGGACCCACACCTTTCACCATTAATTAAGATAAACTTCCTGGTTTATGAATGTATCTATTCATTCCCTGTGAATAATTTAGTCCACACTTGAGGATGTGATTCAGTTCCACTTTTGAAAGAGGAAAAGTATCAAAGAATATATGCATATATTTTTAAACTACCAGAGTTATTTATTTTAGAGCTATTTTTAGTATAAGCCTATGCAAGTAACACCTAGTTTTCCACGAATTACTGTTGGAGAGTGGGGCTGTCCAGCGTAGTGGCTCAGAGCACGAACTCTGGGGCCAGGCTGCCCAGGTCAGAAGCTTGACTTCAATATGCACTAGCTGTGAGATCTCGGGTCTCAGAATGTTCTATTCAAATAGGTATTAGTAATAGTGCTTACCTCTAGGCCTCTTGTGAGGACTACATGAATTGATGTACAAACCAAAAAAAAGGTGATTAGATTATTGCTTGTCAGGTTGTAATACTTGATAAACTTTGGTGGTTACTATGAATTGGTGTTGATACCGGAATTTCAGGTTCTTGGTCTCGGTGATTTGAAGAATAAATCTGCAGACCACAGATCAGTGGTGAGACAGAATTTATTTACAGAAAAGAACACAAAAATACTAAACCTCCCAGTAGAGAGAGAGAACTTAAGTTGGGAGACAAAAGCTTTCTCCGTTTCTCTCCCAGTGTCTCCCAGTCTCTCCTCCGGGGCTCTTTGTCTAGAGGTATATATAGGTGTGTGGGTTCCTTGGCCAGGGAATGAATGAACACCGTCCTTTGAGTGTAAAGTGAAGGAGACACCAAGGCACCGGTGTCTCCCCCCAGTTGTCTGGCCTGTTTGGCTATTGGAGCCTCTGCAGGGGGTCGTAGGCTCCCTCCTTGCCTGTCATCCAGCCCGCTGGTTCCTCAGCCCGCTGGTTCCTCAGCCCACTGGTTCCTCAGCCTGCTGCCGCTGCCACCGCCAAGGTGGAGGCTCAGCTCCGCTGAGCTGGCTGGGGCGCCAAATGTCCTGTGTCAGTGTCAACCATAATAACTCAGCTATGTAGTAGTGCCTTCAGTTCTAAAGTCAGAAGTAGAAGTTTAGGCAGTAAGCATACCTTACATAAAACATCATTGCTGATTACCCAGTATAAAAAAAGAAAGTCATTTTGAGAATATTGAATTACTTCATATTTTCTCCAAGTATTGGTTTCCTCATTGCCAATTTGGGAGTGATTCTCTCTGGAGCATTTTGATTCCTATTAGGAGTTTTAGTTTTTAGTCATCTAAGAAAAGATTTAATTTACACACATTTATTTATTTCAAATAGTTAAAACAAGTGAAAACAATGGTATCCAAATTTAGTGTAGTTAATTTGTTTCTGTCTCTCTGAAAGAAAGAGAAATCTTGCGTCTCAGCTCCACCTGCGGATACTTGATTTTTATTCTTTTGACAAGCTTATCCCCTCCTATGCTGTTTCCTTACAGCCTGATTGCAGAGTGTCAGACTGCTGGGCTCTAATAATGAAACTCTTTTTAAAGATTCAGTTGCTCCCCAGCAGCTGAACGCTTACATCCATTCACCAATGGTTACCGTCAGGAGGCGGCTGCCACCTCATGTGAGGAGCCCGAGCCCTTTTTACTTTAGCCGCTTAATAAGCACTTTGAGTTGTGGAAACTATTTTCTCTGTGAGGCGAGGACCATAAAGCCCTCCAAGTCAGCCCTTTCTGTATTAGAGAGGACAAAAAACCATCTCCTGTCCCCACCCCATGATTCTTTTCCCTGGCAGATCAAAAACTCCTGCCAGCTTTTCTAAACCAGCTATTACCAGTCCTGCGGCTCCCTGTTCCTCGCAGCCTTCTGTTCAGAAACAAATGTAATTACCTCCAGAGCAAGTTGCGAGGGCAGAACTGTCACACCCCAGAGTGTCAGGCGGGGGAGACCCCACCGCAGCTGAAGAGGAGAAAAATGAGTCAAGTAATGGTGCCTGGGAAACTATTTATTTGCACTGCTTTATCTTCACGATTTCCTTTTCACTTCTTTCTGAAAATATCTATTTTTCCCCTCGATGAGTCAAAGGTTATTAAATTACATTTCCTGTCTTATAGTTTGCAAAGTTTTGGGTGTTTTAGGTGTGTGCTGCTGAGTAATTTAAGTTCCCCTGCCCATTTCTGCTTCCCACTTTTTAAGTACACACACACACACAATTTTTCCCAAGGTGGAATCAAACTATATGGAGTATTCCTTAAGTTAATTGCATTCTAAAATTAATATCCAATCAGTATCAGTGCTCAGGACATTTACAATTAGTCTCCCACTATGTGAAACTGGGTAAATTATTTAATCCTTAAAGTTTTGCCTGTCTGTAGAATGTCAAGTACGTATCTACCTCATAAGGTTACTGCAAAGTTAAATGTGATACAGTAAACACTTATCACACTGCTTGGCAACTGTGTACTTCAGCTTTTAATAGAACTATAATTATGATTGCTATATTACTATTATTTAACAAATTTATTTCACTTATTAAAGTGACCAAAAAATAGTATTTCATTCTGTGGAATGATCAATCTCATTGTGTCCAAACAACCCCCTAAATAGACTGTTTCTAATTGATTGATACTACATAATGTGATGCTATGATGGACATTCTTTTTTTTTTTTCTCTTACTTTTTTTTTAATGTATTTTATTATTCTTCATTACATTATTCCTCCCCACCAACCCCTTAGTGGTAAGACAGAATTGATTTACAGAAAAGAATACAGAAAACACTAAAGCTCCTGGTAGAGGGAGAGATTTCAAGTGGGGAGAGAGAAGCTCTCTCTGTTCCTCTCCCGGTCTTTCCCCGTCTCCTCCTCTAGGCCTCTAGCCTCAGGGTATATATAGGTGTATGGGTTCCTTGGCCAGGAAACGAATGAAT
>CAUYRH010098589.1:0-24914 GCA_963574655.1 Perodicticus potto
TTCTCCATTCTTGTGATACTTAACTAAGAATAAAGGACTTGATTTTTTTTTAATGCTAGAGAAATAGAAGGATCCAAATACAACAGTAGCAATAAAATGATTAAACAAAAATACTCTCTGATATTTTGTTGATTCTGATAAACAAGCCAATAAACCATATAATAAAATGCCAAATATTTACTGAATTACTACTAAGATTAAAAGGTAATAGGATCTCTAAAAGACAGGCTACCTAGCTTGTTGCCAGGATATGTCAGGTATATTAATGTGTTTTGTCCTTGGGCAGTTATGTGTGTGTGTGTGTTGTATATATATATATAGCTTAGACCACTGATTTACAGATAGTGGGTGTTTGGTACCTCTTAGTTGTTGTTGTTGTTACCTATTGTTACCTACATCTCCTCTTAAATACTCAAAGCATGAAACAGATACTGTTAATAGCCCCCTCTCACAGATGTGGGCAGAGACTTACAGAGGTTAAATAACTTGCTTACACAAGAACTCTTATTGAGTAAATGGGCAAGCTGAAACGTAATGCTAATTCTTTGTTATGACAAAGCGTCTGCTCTTAATTCATACACCATATAGGCTAATAAACAAGAATTTGGATTAGTGAACTTGCCCTAGTCCAGGATTTAATCCTCTGTTCTGTAGAGTCAGAAACACAATCTATTAGCACAACAAGGATGGGCTTGCTAATCAGCTTCACAGAGACCAATGCATAAGCCAGAGGAAACTAACTGACCCTGTGAAGACCTAGGCTTGCTTTCTTTCTTTTTTTTTTCCCCTAGGCTTTCTTTTTTAATTTGCCATTTGAATGAGTCAGATCTTTTTCTATAGACAGGTACAAAAGCTCAACTCAAGATGGCTTATGCAAGCTGGCTTAAAAATTGCTGGCTTTCATAACTGGAAAGAACAGTGCTATCTTCAGAGATGGATGGATTCAGATATTTAGATTAAGTAGTGTAGAAAATATCTCTTCGCCTTGTTTTTCTCTTCATTGGCTTTATTCTTAGGCAAGCAAATATGGCAAAATTGGCCATATAAGAATCCAGGCTGGTAGCATCTCTAACAGAGTAAGCATGTCTTATTCCAAATATTTGCAAATGGTTTTAGCAAAAAGTCCTGGGCCTGATTCTCACTAATCTAGATTCAGTCACATTCCATCATGAAACCAGTCAGAGTAACTTTGACTTGTCTAGGCCTGAGTCATGTTCCTAGTACTGTATCTAAAAAGATGAATGGTATTTCCAGAAGATAAACTGAGGGACTGATGATTGCCAGCTAGGCAAGAATAATAGCTGTCCACAGAGTCTAACACACAGTCTAAAATACTTAGACTGAGGAGAGAGTATTTTCTTGGGTAATAAGTTGTAATTGGAAAGTTAAATTAAAACCAGAGGTTGTGGGCAGCACCTGTGGCTCAGTGAGTAGGGCACCAGCCCCATATACCGAGGGTGGAGGGTTCGAACCCAGCCCTGGCCAAACTGCAACAATAAAAAAAAAACTGGGCCCTGTGGCTGGTTCCTGTAGTCCTGGCTACTTGGGAGGCTGAGGCAAGAGAATCGCCTAAACCTAAGAGCTGGAGGTTTCTGTGAGCTGTGATGCTACGGCACTCTACCAAGTGTGACAAAGTGAGACTTTGTCTCTAAAAAAAAAAAAAAAAAACAGAGGTTGTGGCTGCTATGACAAATACCATAGACCAGGTAGCTTATAACCAACAGAAATTTATTTCTCACAGTTTTGAAGGCTGAGAAGGCTTGATCAAAGATCAAGGCACTGGCAAATTCAGTTTGTGGTGAGGTCTGGCTTCCTTATCAACAGCTGTCTTCTCACTCTGATCTCATATGATGGAAGGGCTAGGGGTCTCTTTGGGGCCTGTTTTTTAAAGGCACTAATTCTAATCATAATGGCTCTGCCCCATATGACCTTATTCTAAATCCCCATGTCCTAATACTATCACCTGGGGGGGAGGTAATGAGGATTTTAATATATGATTTTAGGAGGAACATAAGCATTCAGACCATAGAAGTGAGTGTGGAATTGAAAAAAAGGCTTATATATGGTTTGCATGTTACATGATGTTGAGATGTGAAAATCTCTGCAAAAGGTCATGCCTGTAATTGGGATCAAGAAAGCAGTGTTTGTGGACCAGTGATCTACTTATTTTTTCACCCCCATTGGTGCTAGGGCTGCTTTGCCAACTTTTGACTCTTGGTTCTACCAATTTCTATGTTCCAAACTTATTGTACTAGTCAGAGTTTTCCAGAGAAATAAAACAAATAGAACATATACATGTGATACATTTCGCACAAAGAAGAGTTTATTTGAAGTATTATTGTATTTGCCTTTTATAGATCTTTTTTGGTGACATATCTCTTCATGTTCTTTGCTGGTCTTCTAACTGGATTATTTTAACTGATGAGTGTTGAGAGTTCTTTATATTTTCTAGATCTAAGCCCCTTTGTCAGATATGTGATTTTCAAGTATTTTCTTTTCTTTTCATCTTCTTGTCTTTTTATTCTCTTATCAGGGTTCTTTATGCAAGACATATTTTTAATCATGATGAAATCAAACTTACCCATTTTTTTTTCTTCTGTGGATTATGCTTTTAGTGTCATTGTCTGAGGACTCTCTATCAAGCTTTGGGTCTTGAAGATTTTTCTCCTAAGTTATCTTTTATATTTTTATAGCTGTATGTTTTATACTTAAATCTATGATCTTTTAAATTTTTGTATTAATATAAGGCTTGAGTTTTAGGGTTTATTTTCTTTTTCTGGGTTTTTTGTGATGCTGCTGAGAGCTATATGCCTATCCATTTCCCAATATAATATAATCTTGATTACTCTGGCTACATAATAAATCTTGATATAATAGTTTTTGCACCTCATTCTTTTTTCAATGTTATTTTTGATATCCAAGTTTTATTGCTATTCCATATAATTTAGAATAATCTCTATAGCTACAAAAAATTTTGTTAGGACTTTGATAGGAATTGTGATACACCTTTATTAGTTTGTGCATCTTTACTGTGTTATTTTTTAATCTATGATGCAGTGCAGTGATTAATTTGATGTGTCTACTTTACTAACCCAATGAATGTCCAGATAGCTGGTAAAACATTATTTTTGGGTATATCTGTGAGAGTGTTTCTGGAAGACATTACCATTTGAGTAGGTAGACTGAGTAGAGATCACCCTTGCCAATGTGGATGGGCTTTATACAATTCATTGACGGCCTGAATAGAGCAAAAAGGTGGAGGAAGGATGAGGTAAATTCACTATCTCTATTTAAGTTGGATCATCTATATTCTCCTGACTTTGGACACCAGTGTCCCTGGTTCTCAGGTCTTCATAAATGGATTAGGATTGACACCATTGACTCTGCTGTTCTTTAACTTACAGATCACAGGGCATCTCAGCCATCACAATCATGTGAACCAATTTATATAATAAACCTCTCTTTCTATATGTGTATGTTATTAGTTTTGTTCTCTGAAGAACTCTGACTGGTACATACGGTATGCTTTCCCATTTATTTAGGTCTTTATTTATTTCTTTCATCAGTATTTTGAGATTTTTCCACATACAGATCCTATATGTGTTTTGTTAAATGTATACCTAAACATTTAACTTAATTTACCTTAATTTAATGGACAGATTCTTATTTGCTGAGGCTAGAGTATAGTGATGGCATCATCCTAGCTCACAGAACCTCAAACACCTGGGCTCAAGCAATCCTCCTGACTCAGCATCCTGGGTAGATGGGACTGCAGACACCTACTACCATGCTTGGCTAATTTTTCTATTTTTGTAGAGATGGGGTCTAACTCTTTTTTTTTTGAGACAGAGTCTCACTTTGTTGTCCTCGGTAGAGTGCTATGGCATCACAGCTCACAGCGACCTCAGACTCTTGGACTCAAGTGATTCTCTTGCCTCAGCCTCCAGAGTAGCTGGGACTCCAGGCACCTGCCACAAGGCCTGGCTATTTTTAGAGATGGTTACTCGCTCTGGCTCAGGCTGGTCTTGAACTCATGAGCTTAGGTAATCCACCGGCCTTAGCCTCCCAGAGTGCTAGGATTACAGGTGTGAGCCACCGCACCTAGCCTGGGGTCTCACTCTTTCAGGCTAGTTCCAAAGTCCTGACCTAAAGCTGTCTTCCTGCTTAAGCCATCCAGAGTGCTGAGATTATAGGTATGAGCCACCATGCCCAGCCAAAATTTTTTTTTTAAGCAATTGTAAATGCTAATAAATTTTTAATTTTGGTGCCCATGTATTCATTATTGGTATATAAAAATATAACTGATTTTGGTATGTTGATCTTATATTTTGTGACTATGCTGAAATTACTGAGTAGTTAACAGATTGCTTTGAATTTTCTATATAGATGATCATGTCATCTGCAGATAGAACAATGTTATTTTTTCCTTTCCAATCTGTATGTATTCACCCTTTCTCATTTGCCTAATTGCATGAATGAGAGCTTTTGGGACTATGCTAAATAGAAGTGATGAAAGCAAATATTCTTGCCTTTTTGCAATCTTAGGGGAAAGCTTCCAGTCTACCACCATTAAGTGTGATGTAAACTAGAAGCTTTTGTATATATTCTTTAACAAGAAGGGGAAAGGTCCTCTTGGTTTTCTGAGTTTTTATTTTGACAAATATTTTTTTCTCTGTCAATTGATTTGATTATGCAGTTTTTCATTTTAGCCTGTTAATATGTGGATAATACTGATTTTTCTAATATTAAGCCAGCCTTGTCTCCCTGAAATAAACATACCACATAGTCATGTGTGATTATTTTTAGGTATTGTTGAAGTCTATTTGCTAATTTTTTTTAAGAATTTTTTTGCAAGTATACCCATGAGGAGCAATGATCTGTAGTTTTCTTTTTCTGTTTTGTCTTTGGAATCAAGGTGATAATGGCTTCATGAAATGAATTGAGACACCTTACTTTTCTAATCTATTTTCTAGGATAAATTTTGTAGAATTTATGTATGTGGAAAATCACAAACTAAAATTAGATTATGTTAATTTTAATTTAAACATTTGATAGAAATTTCCAGATTTTCAAATTTCCATTTGAAACTATTGGGGCCTTATATTTGTGCTTTTTTTAGTTTAAAAATTAATTCAATTTGTTTAACAGTTATGGGAGGATTCAAATTATTAATTTCACTTTGCATGAGTTGGAGTAGATTGTGTTTTTTGAAAAAATGGTCCATTTTGTGTAAGTTGTCAAATTTGTGTGTGGATAGTTGTTCATAGTATTGCCTCATTCTTTTGATGTCTGCAGGGTCTTTAGTGATACCTACTTCTTTCCTCAGGGTGCTAAAGTGCTAATTTGTGTCTATTCTCTCTTTTTTCTCTAACCGTCTTACTAGATATTTGTCATTAAAAACAACTTTTTCAAAGAAACGCATTTTAGTTTATCAATTTTTTCTGTTTTCAATTTTATTTACTTATGCTTTTATCTTTACCATTTTCTTCTTCTGCTTACTTTGGATTTATTTTGCTCTTCTTTCTAGGTGGGAACTTAGCTATAGAACTATGACCTTTCTTCTTTTTTCATGTAAGCATTTATTGCTATAAATTTCTCTCTTATTATTTGTTTAGTTGCATTTTGATATGTTGTATTTTCATTCAATCCAATGTGGTTTTCAATTTTCTCTGAAGTCTTTCTAAGACTTCCTCCTTGGCCCATGGATTACTTAGAAACATGTTTGGTTTTCAAGTGTTTGGAGATTTTCTAAGTCTGCTTTATCTGATAATAATATAGCCACTTTTGCTTTTTTAGATTAATGTTTGCATGCTATATCTTTTTCCATCTTTTAAAATTTCCACATACCTTTATTATTCTATTTGAAGTGAGTTTCTTATATACAGCATGCAGTTGGGTCTACCAATCTTTATTTTTGATTAGTATATTTAAACAATTTATATTTAATACAATTTTTGATAAGTTAAGGCTTTTTTGATGTCTGCCATTTCATTTATTTTTTTTCTTTCTTATTTTTTCTTCTCTTTCCAGACGTTATTTTAACATGTTTCAGAATTCTATTCCAATTTTTCTTCAGAGTTTTTGAGTGTACGTGATTATATAGCTTTTTAAATGGTTGCTCAAGGCATTATATTACATATAGGTAACTTATCACAGTCTACTGGTGTTGAAGTGAAGTATAGAAATATCATGTACTTTTGTGTCTTGTATCCTTGCCAATGTATAGTGTAATTGCTGTAATTTTTTTTTTTGCATTTTTTGGCTGGGGCTGGGTTTGAACCCACCACCTCCGGCATTTGGGGCTGGCGCCCTACTCATTGAGCCACAGGCACCACCCGCTGTAATTATTTTCTAATAATCAAGACAGTTTTATAATACATCATAAATTATTATAATATTTGCTTCAACAGTGAAACATAATTTATTAAAATATATATATTTTTTTGAGACAGAGCCTCAAGCTGTCACGCTGGATAGAGTGCCGTGGCATTACAGCTCACAGCAACCTCTAATTCCTGGGCTCAAGCGAGTCTTCTGCCTCTGCCTCCCAAGTAGCTGGAACTATAGGCGCCTGTCACAATGCCTGGCCATTTTTTGGTTGCAGCCACTATTGTTGTTTGGGGGGCCCAGGCTGGATTTGAACCCACCAGCTCAGGTGTACATGGCTGGTGCCTTAGCCTGTTGAGCCACAGGTGCCGAGCCAATAATTTATTAAATTTAAGGGGATTAGAAGAGTCTACTGCATTTACCCGTAACTTTTCTTTTTTTGTTATTCTCAGTTTCCTCCTGACATTCCAAGACTTTTTGGATTATTAATTTTTTTCTGTTTGGAGAAATTCATTTAGCCATTCTTTTAGGGTAGCTTTGTTGGTGACAAATTCTCTTAGCTTTTCTTCATCCAAAATGTCTTTCCCCTTCATTTCTGAAGAATATCGTTTGCTGGATAAAAAGTCTGAATTTGCTATTCTTTTATTTCACCACTTGGGAATGTGTCACTTCCATCAGGCCTTCATGATTGCTGATGAGAAATCTATTATCACTTGAATTATTTTTTTTATACCATGGAATATTATGCAGCCTTAAAGAAAGATGGAGACTTTACCTCTTACAGGTTTACATGGATGGAGCTGGGACATTCTTCTTAGCAAAGTATCTCAAGAATGGAAGAAAAAGTATCCAATGTACTCAGTGTTACTATGAAACCAATTTATAGCTTTCTTATGAAAGCTATAACTCAATTAAAGCCCAAGAAGAAGGGGAAAGGAAAGAGGGAGGGGAGAGAAGTGAGGAGGATGGGTGGTGGGCGGGTAATTGGTTGGACCACACCTATGGTGCATCTTACAAGGGTATATGTGAAATTTACTAGGTGTAGAATATAAATATCTTAACACAATAATTAAGAAAATGCCGTGAAGGCTATGTTAACCAGTTTGATGAAAACATTTTAAATTGTATATAAAACCAGCACATTGTACCCATGATTGCATTAATGTACACAGCTATGATTTAATAATAAAAAAGTATCATTTCTCTCTCCCTGCTTTCATCATTTCTTTTGTTTCATTGTTTTCAGAGATTGACTATGATATATCTAGGTGTGGATTTCTTTGGGCTTATTCTGTTTGAGGTCTACTCAGCTTCTCAAATGTGTAAGTTTGTTTTCTGGGCAAATTTGAGAATTTTTCAGCCATTGTTTATTTGAATACTTTTCCAGCCATGTCATCTTTCTCCTCTCCTTCCAGATATCTATGACATAACTGTTAGATATTTTGTTGTAGTCCCAAAGGTCCCTGTTAATTTTTCCTTTCTGTTTTCTATTTGTTGACCAGATTGGTTTATTTCTGTTGTTTTCTCTTCCAGTTCACTAATTCCTTCCTCTGTGCTTTCCATTCTGCTGTTGAGTACATTCATTTAGTTTTTTAAATTTTAGTTATTGAAATTTGTGTCCTAAAAAATGCATTCTGGGCTTATTTATGTCATCCATTCCTTGGCTGACACTTTGTTACTTTTTTTTTTATTTGTTTCAATATGTTCATAATTGTTGAAGCACTTTTATCATGAATTCTTTAAAATTCTTGCAAGATAATCCTAATATTTGTGTCTCTGTGTTGGCACCTGCTGATTGTCTTTTCTCATTCTAGTTGACAATTTTCTAGTATAATAAGTGATTTTTTAATTATTGAATACTGTATATTTTGGTTATTATGCTGATGTACTTTGGGTCTTATTTAAATCTTTGGCGTAGCAGGCATTTTCCAACATCACTCTAGTGGGGAAAGAAGAGCATCTCCTCATTGCTGCCAAGTAGGGATCCCAGACTTTAACCATTAACACCATTAACACTAATTAATGTTAGTGGGCAGTAATAAATTCTTTCTTACCACTGGAAAAAAAAGAAAAAAGGAAAAGAAAAATAATAATTTGAAATACCCTCAACGTTTTGCATTTGCTCCTGGCATCAGAACCTTGATGCTATAATTGAAGTCTTGAGGGTCCTTTGACTTGGCTGATTCTAGGAACCCTAATTCCACCCTTTTCCCCTGAGTGCCCTCCTAATTCAGAGCTCAGCTTGACCTGACTTTTTTCCAGGGTACAACTGTTCCTGAGTGCTGCACAATCAATCTCCAGTTTGGCAGATGCTGCTGCTAGTTCACTGTCTTTCCTCCAGGTATTTCCAGGTGTGTACCAAAGCCTAAATCAGGGAGCAACTCCCCATTTCTGAGCCTCTGTAGGATTCTGACCTTGCTCCTGGGCTTACCCAGCCTACAGAGGGAGAAAGAGAATAGATGGTGTACTGGGCCCCAGGAAGCATGAGTACAGTGCACTATCAATGAAGGAGAGGTAATTTAAACCCATCAACTGTAAAGACATTTCTTCCTTATTAGTGTCATAGACTAACCAGGTTCATTGTACAATGCTGAAGAGGAAGCCAATATGCTAGGGCAGTGGGATTTACAGCAGAGAAAGGGTTTAATATCTCAAGTGCCATGTGAGGAGATGGGAAGAATTTCTCAAATCAATTTTCCTGAAAATTTCAGGACAGAGTGTTTTTAAAGATAGTTTGGCAGGCAAGAGGCTAGGTGATTGGGTCTGCTAATTGGCTGGGTTTGGGACAGAACCATAGGGAAGTAGAAAATTTCTTCTTTGTTGAGTTGGTTCTTGAGTGGGAATCACAATACCAGTTGAGTCAGTTTCTTAATATGGGCCCTTGGTCTGTGTGGGTTAGCCAATCCATTGGAATGCAGGGCCTGGACAATATTTCAAAAACCTTACGTTTCACAAATATGCTGTTATTATTGATGGGGACAGTTAAGATTCTTTATGACCATTAGCTATGATTCTTGAGTAGCAATTTTAAGAAAGCAAACTAGGGGACATTGGCCGGTTATTAGAATTATGTTTAGCTATGCCTGTGCCTTTGAAAAGTTTAGGTACTTACAGTTCTCACCTTGAATCCCTCTATTAATCTGTAAAAGGAAGTTTCATTAGGAATTTTAAAGATATGGTCAAATTGTAGCAATTTATACCAATTAGTGAGAAGTATCTAAATTTCTTTATTAATGCTACTGATTTATTAACAATAAACTAATTATTTTATTAGTGGTATAATAAATGGTTTATCAATTTCCATTTTATTAATGGATAGGTTTAACCACAAAATATTTTTAAAGGTTTTAATACTTTTAGTTACATACTGTTTCCATTACTAGAGAAAAAGCTTGGTTTGTATATATTCCTGGGGTTCCACTCTAGTAAACAGACAAGAATGCATTGTAATTTCATTTTCTTATATATAAATATAAATGCAAACATACTTGAAACTTGTTTCCTTTTTAATGAGTTCATTTTCCCATGCATGATTTACTAATTGGTTATCATATTTTTACCTCTGTAAAGATAAAAGTGAAGTTGTTTTGTTGTCACAAATTCTGAGAAAATTAATTAGATCCTAAATTCATAAGTTATGTGTATAAAAATTCCCTATAAACCATACAACATTATATAAACATAAGGTTTTATTTTTGCAGTTTGGTAAGCAATGTTCATTATTCAAGTAATTAAAAGCATTTTTTTCTTAAGTTTCTTTTCTGTAAATGATTCAAAAACACAGAGTATTCATGGGGTTGGTGGGTAAAGAGGTGCTTGGAAATTCTGAATTTGCACAATCCTTGCAAGCTTTCACAAAGCAACATCTTTTTAAACACAAATGTTTCTTGAACAAATTCAGTTTAAAAAAGAAAAAGACTCTTCTGTTGCTGACCGTAGGCTTTATACCTACTTCAGATCCCCAAGGAGCACAGACAGCATATAGTCAAGAGCATGGACTGTAGGAGCAAAACTAACTGTGTTCCTCACTAGCTGTGGGACCTTGGGCAAGCAACTTCACCTATCCATGCTTCTGTTTCCTCATTCGTAAGATAAGGAAGGGTAACACCTACCACATGGTATTGTTGTGGGGAGAGGAATTAAATGCTTAAGCCCTTGCCACAGTAAGCACTTGCACATTTTGATGAATATTTAAAATTACTGAAAAATTAGTTCTACACAAGGTGAAGCATTAATTCTGCTTCCCTCAAAATACACATACCCACTTTCCTTAATTCTCAACCACACAGTAACATGAAGGGGGACACTCCTGCTTTGTGAACTATGCCATGTTATTTTGGAGGCAATGAAACTAGGAAGAGTAAAATCCTTCCAATAAATTCCCTTAGTTCTGAGCAGTTTGCTTTAATGAATCAGAGACAACTCTTTCCCTTCCTCTTCTCTCCTTCCTCCTCTCCTGCCCTCACTATGAAAGGCTGCAGCTCACCTCCCAGGATTACACAAGGACACGGTGAAGATATTAATGAACCATTACTCAGAACTGGGGTGCAGTATGAATGTGAGAAAGGAAAGGCTCTGGAAGAGCTAAAATCTCCTGAAGGCTTTCTGGACGATCATCTTAAAATTCCTCAGTGAAAGGGAGTCCACGCTGCCCAGGCAGAATAGTGCTATAGTATGGCTCAGAAGTGACTCAGAGAGAAAGGGTTCTCACAGCCAGAAGCAGAGATGGCAGAGTTGTTAGGGGTATATGCTTGAGCCTGAGTGAGGTCAGTCATGGTTTAATTCTAAATAGCCAAGAAACAGCATCTTTCAGTTTTTAATGCAGTCTAATCCCTTTCATGAGGAAGTTGACCTGTGAAATGGCTATTATGGCAAAACAAGCAAAATGTTCCCAATTAGAAGGTTTTGCAGAAGCATGTGGCCTGTGTTGGAGACTACCCCTTTATGGTACAGGATAGAAAAGGATCAGCAGGGCTTCCTGTTCTTGTAGCCATGCTCTTGGGATGCCTTGTGATTTCTTTGGTCAATGGAACAACAGCAAATACAATGCAAATAGAGACTTGCAAAGAGCACTGTGTGTGTTGGGACTTGTCCTGCTATGCCCTTGGAAACTCTGTGTCCACCACCATGTAAATAAGCCCAGGCTGGCCTGTTAGGTGGTAAAAGACACATGATCCTTCTTTGCCCAGCTGATAGATAAGCCACAGCCATCTGCCAGAAAAGTCAGTCCACAGACAGCTCCCTCATAGACTATACTGCAGGTGAGCACATCTAACCAAGATCAGCTGAGCCTGGGCCACTCCAGAAAGACTGGTAGTAGTAGTAGTTACTTTGCGCTACTAAATTTTGGCATTGTTTTGCGACAGAAGCCAATCAAAACACCCATTTGATTGCCATTTACTAAGCAAGGTGCAGAAAGTACTAGAGTGGCATGCAAGTTGTCAGTGTTATCAGCCCCAGGCATCTTATAGCACTCATTATCTATGTGGCGCAGATTCAGCCTACAAAGAACTGATCTAGGCTTTGACACATGAAATTATTCACTTTCTGTTGTTTCGCTGAGGTGGTAGTAAGTATGGACTTTGTGTTAGACTGTATGGATGAAGAAAGTGAGGCAGGGCACTCACCAGTGTATTCTTTCTAGGGGGCAAGAGTCAGACACATTGGGCAGGCTCTGACTCAAGACTTGAGTGAGGAGGGGAAGGAAGTGTGGCAGAGGCTAGTTCGCCTCCTCCTGCCACACACCCTTCCTGCCACAAGCCAGAGGGCTTCTCTTTGGGGCGAGTCAGGGAGGGGCACCTGTGAGGACTGAGAGACAGCAGTGAGGATTTAAAACCTGGTTCTAATGTAGCAGGTCAAGTCAGAAAACAGGAAACAGGAGTTTCGGAGACCTTCCTTGCAATGCTCTGAGAGAACGGTGGTTCAGAGTGGGGAACCACAGGAAGTGGAGGGTATGCTTCAAAATAACTTCATATTTGCTTTTTTCTGATTTCTCTAAGAGAGAATTGTGTAACAAATTCGTTAGGGTAAGAAATTCTTTTTTAGAGGAAGGCAACAATGGATAAGTTTTTGTCAGGAAGAGCCATGTGTTCAGAGCTCTGTGCCTAGCTAGACCTAGGGAGGAAGTGAACTTGCTCAGCCCCGCCCTCATCAGAGGAAGTAAGCACCTACCTAGTCCTGAGGGAGGAAGCTAGCACCAGGGTCCACAGAAGGTTCTTAGGGGCCGCAGAGCAGGCAGCAACGTCCTACCCTTCGTGTATATTTAGTTAGGAGGAAGTAGGTTTGCTGTTACAGCAAACAATCCCCAAATCTCAGGGGCTTTAACCATTAAGCTTTGTTTCCTGTCAACACTACTATATGCCCATCTTGGTTGATGGGGGTGCTCTTCTCAGGGACCTACACAGAAGGAGCCTCTGCTTTGGGGGTCAAAACATGACAATCTCTTGCCAGCTCTTTAGAACGTAACATATTACTGGCAAAAGGAAATCATTTTAAGGGAGCTATAAAAGGAAAAAAGAAGGGTAATCCCAGAATGTGCCTGGATGGGAAAGAATCAGAATCATTGGTGAACTATTCGAATGACTACCACACTAGGACTATGGAAATTTCCAGTAAAATGTACAATCATACATCCTCATTTTATTTGGGTCTCTTGTGATTCATCAAGGTATTCATCTAGGCAGCACAAGAAGAGCCTAGACAGCAAACATAGATATGGGAATACAGGCAGAGGGAGTGAGGAGGATGTGAGGAACATAGGAAGTGACCCTGCCTATAGCAGTTTAGGCCAACTCTATTTAACTGAAGACAGCTCAAATGTTTATTAATAGGAGACTTGTTTAAATATGATGTGCATACAAACAGTAGAATTTAATCATTCATTAATTTACAAAGTGTTCATGGAGTACCTATTATGTTCTAGGCTCTGTTTTAGGCACTGAGGATAGAGCACTGATCCTTAAAAAGCCATTAAAATGAAATGCAGCCATTAAAAAGAAGGAAGTATATTTATGTTACTGATGTAAAAGATTCCTATAATATGTAAAATTTAAAAGTCACATTATTTGTGTATACATCTATATACTGCATACATATGTTACAAATAATCTCATAGTGATTATCTCATAATGATTATCAAAGCATTTAGTGGATGGTTGGGAAGAGAAATCATTTATTTGACACTTTATACTCAGGTACTATTTGCAGTAATAATTTTTATTTTTATCTTTATAATAATACCAGAAAACATGAGCATAAAATAATTTTAAAGACCAATAAATATTTTATTTGGCTGCTCAAGGATGGGAAGACTGGGAGTAGGCAGTATTTTGAGCAGGACGTCAGGTTAAGGAATCCATTTGGGAGAAGAGGGATAGATGAGACAGGGATGAGAGAATAGGGCACATTTTTCCTGACAGAGCTGCAGGGGAAGAGATTCAGGCCTCGTTAGAGGAAATGACCTCAGATAGGATGATGGATTTCTCCATTTTATGGGCAGGGGGGAAAGGAAAGAATGGGTGTGGATGCTCTTTGTGTATCAGGCATCCTCTACGATGACTTCTGTTTTCCCAGTGAGGTAGGACTGAACACCCCCTCAGAGAAAGGGAAGAGGTACACAACTTTACACTTTATGAAAAGTAAAGAAGGGTTGAAAATGTTGCAGAAAGTTCAAGAGTAGACTTTCTAAAAGGGAGTTAGAATTTCCAGAGAGGCAGAATCGAGGACCCAGGTAAATTTATAGCTGTACCAATGTACTTAATTTTGGGTATTTTTTTTTAATTTTTCCAGAGCTCTGTTAACACGGAACAAAAGATCTTTGATTCATATAGGATTGGTATTTTGTGGACTTGATAATTAGACAAAGAAACAAAGAAGTTTATAATATTGATGATACTTTGAAATGGGGCACCAGTGGCTTACAGTTGGGGAGAGAAGAAAAGAAATAAAAGGATGGGTGGCGCTTGTGGCTCAAAGGAGTAGGGTACTGGCCCCATATACCAGAGGTGGTGTGTTCACACCCTGCCCTGGCCAAAAACTGCAAAAAAAAAAAAAAAAAAAAAAGAAAGAAATAAAAGGAGAGAGGCTGGTGGACAGTGACATGGAAGAAAAAGTGTTTGGAGATAGATTATTAAGAGTATACAAACTCAAAAGACAAAGGTTGGGTCATGGAATGGGGTAGCTAAATATTTCACTCTTCAAGTGAGATAGTCCTGGGTAATGACAAAGTCTAGCTGGCCATTGGAATGGGTGCTAAGTGAGCAAGATGAAGGCACTGGAGCTGTGGAGCTGAAAGGAACTGATGGGCCGGGCCCTGGCTGGGTTATTTCCTTACCTCATGTCTCCTAGTTAGAAGCAGGGATGAGGACAGAGCAGTAACAGGGAATGAGAGTTTATTTGGCAAGGCATAATTCAGTTTCTCCTGATTCCCATGGTCATATTGCTATTTATTTATTGCCACCCAAATCCCTATGTAGTGTCTAATAATGAGATCCCTGGCCCTCTGGAGATCAGAGCTCCTGTCTTAACTTCTGCCTTCTGGGACCTCAAATTCCATCACTGGCCTGACTGAGCAATCTTCTAGATCCTGTGAAAAAAAGAGCTTAGATATTTTGCTGTAAATATCCCTTTCCTTCATCATGCCATTTGCTAGGCCTAGTTTATGGTCACTGTCTATTCATTGTTTCTGGAAAACACGGTACTAAGAGAAGATTCAGCCTATTCCCTCTCAGAACTAACAGCCCTTGAGGACTAATTAGCAGAGGTTCTGCTGTAGATATTTTCTTTCTCATATAAGCTGCTTTTCACAACCCTCTCAACCCTTCTTGTTGTCTACTTGCCCCCAAGCTGTCCCTATTTCAAACTGCTGAATTTGTGTGAAAGAGTAATCTAAAAGTAAAAATAGAACTACTGGCTCCGGGTCTGTAGTTCAGCAGCTAGGATGCCAGCCACATATACCGGAGCTGGCGGGTTCGAACCCAGTCCAGTCCTGCCAAACAACAATGACAGCTACAACCAAAAACTAGCTGGGTGTTGTGGTGGGTGCCTATAGTCCCAGCTACTTGTGGCATTGAGGAAAGAGAATTGCTTAAACCCAAGAGTTTGAGGTTGCTGTGAGCTGTGACGCCATGGCATTCTCCCAAGGGCAACATAGTGAGACTCTGTCTTAAAAATAAATAAATAAATAAATAAAAGAAAAAGAACTACTATATGATTCATTAACCCCACTACTTGGTACTTATCCAAAGGAAAAGAAACCAGCATATCTAAAAGATACTTGTACTTCCACGTTCATTACAGCACTGTTCATAATAGCCAAGGTAGAGAATCAACCTAAGTGTCCATGAATGACTTAACATGTAAAGAAAATGTGGTATTATATATACAGTGGAATACAATTCAGCCATAAAAATAAAATTCTGACATTTGCAACCATATGTATAGAATTAGAAGTCATATTAAATGTAATAAACGAGGCATAGAAAAAAACAAAGATAGCATTTTCTCATTCATATGTGGGAGCTAAAAAGGTTGATCTCATGGAGGTGAAATAATAGATACAAGAGGCTGGGAAGGGAGGATAGGAGAGATGAAGAGAGGTTGGTTGATGGATACAACAAACATATAGTTAGATAGAATAATTTCAGTGTTCAACCGCACAGGAAGGAGACTATAGTTAATAATTAAGTATACATTTCAAAAAAACTAGAAGAGAAGATTTAAAATGCTCCCAACAAAACTGACAAATGTTTGAGGTGATGGATATCCTGATTACCCTGATTTGATCGCGATGCAGTACATATATATATCAAAATATCACATGTACTCCATACATATATACAATTGTTATATATCAACAAAAATTTGCTTGCTAAAAAGTAAATAATTATAAAATATAGAATAATTATTAATAATATCAGTGACATTTTTACAGAATTTCTTGCTATATTGGCATAATGACCTTTAATACTGGTATCAAGTTATTTTATTTAATTTAGTCCACTATATTTCTATAAATAATTTCTGTAGAGACTCTCTGAACCAGAATGAAAAGGAAAATGTCAATGCTCTTACCTCAAAATTTGAGAAAGAAAATTTCCAAATCGTATATAACATTTGATATTGTCATCAGTTTGAATATAATAAGTTATTATAAGACATATAAGGAAATGAAGAAATTATTAAGAAAAATGAAAATAGTCCTCAAATATCTAGCTCTTGCCTTTACCTCAATTCAAAGAGGGTTTATGTGGTGTCATAAGTACATGGTAGAGTAACCGTAAGAGCAGTCAAGAATCTAAGAGCGCTAATAAATTCCTATTTCCATCTGAAGGCAAAATTTTAAAATTGACTACTAAATTTTCATAATATATTTACAATAATTATAAACGGTTTTGAGTAAAACTTGTAATTTTCTATCTGAAGCCTCCAAAGCAGTTCATGATACTATCTATCATAAGCTTTGTCCTCTGCTTTGATCAAATATTATACTTTAATAGTTGGCCATTAGGCTATAGAATAAAATGTATATTTGGAGCATCCCTGGAGACCCTTCCCAAAATGGGACACTTCCAACTTACAACAAAACTTCAAGCTTTTCCAGGCACAGTTTATATTACTTTGAGGGCCACCTAGCTACTTCTATAACTTCTCTTCTTATGGCTCAAAATTTACTACAAGATTCTTATTTTAAATTTATTTTTACTTATGTATTTCAGGGGTACAATACAATGTTTTGAGGTACACATACACAGTGAAATAATTATGACAGTCAAACAAATTTGTATATTCATCACCTTCCATAGTTACTTTTTGTGTGTGTGGTAAGAACACCTAAAATTTCGTTTTTTAGCAAATTTTCAGCAAAACAATAGGATATAATCAGCTATAGTCCTCATGTTATACTTCAGATCTCCAGACTTATCAACCTATCTAACTGCAAATTTGTAAACTTTGACGTACTTCTCCTGATTTCCTCCCCCTCCTTGCCCCTGGTAACCACTGTTCTGTTCTCCAGTTATTTTAAACTGCTAGAAGAGAACATAGAGGGAAAAGGCCTTGATATTGGCCTTAGAAATGACTTGGATATCAAAGGCTTTTCAACAAAAGAAAAACTAAACAATTGGGAATACAGCAAACTAAAAAGCTTCTACAGGGCAGTGCCTGTGGCTCAGGGAGTAGGGTGCTGGTCACATATACTGAGGGTGGTGGGTTCAAACCTAGCCCCCAGCCAAAAACTGAAACAACAACAAAAAATAAAATAAAGTAAAATAAAAAGCTTCTACACACCAAAAGAAATAAACAACAAATGAAAAGGAACCTGTGGATTGAAAGAAAGTATTTGTAAACCATATCTCTGACAAGAGGTTAATATCCAAACATAAAAGTATACAAAATATACATATACATTTTATGTATACAATATATAGTATTTATTTTATATTTGAATATATTATGTATAAATACATTACACAATGTACATAAAAATACATAAAATTGTTTTAAATATACAATATATTAATAAGGATCTCATAGTACTCAATAACAAAAAAATTCAAATAACCCAATTAAAAAGTGGGCAAAGGAACTGAATAGACATTTCTCCAACGAAGACATAGAAATGACCAACAGGAACATGAAAAGATACTCAATGTCACTAGTTGTCAGGGAAATGCAAATCAAAATCACAAAGAGATAGATTATCACTTCACCCCTGCTAGGATGGCCATTAATCAAAAAGTCAAGAGATAACAAATATCTAAGAGAATGTAAAAGAAAGCAAACCCTTATATACTGTTGTTGGGAATGTAAATTGATGTAGCCATTATGGTAAATAGTATGCAGGTGCCTCAAATAATTCAAACTAGAACTGCCATATGACTAGGTAATCCCTACGTTGGGTATACATACCCCAAAGAAACGAAATTAGCATCTCATAAGGATAGCTATTCTGTCATGTTCACTGCATAATTTTTCATTATATACAAATCAACCTAAGTGCCCATCAGTGGATGAGTCGATAGAGAAAATGTGACATATATACACAATAGAATATTATTCAGCCTTAATAAAAACAAGATTCTGTCATTTGTGACAATGTGGATGAACTTGGCATACATTGTGATAGTGAAATAAGGCAGGCACAGTAAGCAAATACTACATGATTTCATTTGTATGTAGAATCTCAAAAGGAGTCAAGATTCCTTTTAAAAGCCCTGGTTAGTGCCCTCCACATTTGTGTTCAATGAACAAGGATAGACAAAATGTATCAAATCCATCCCGAAATAATTCCTTCCCTGCTTCCCACTGAGCAGGCAACAACAATTGGATATCGCCTTACTTCCACAGTGTTCTCTGTACATCATCTTTATCCTCTCACTTAGAACACATCTATTTTACATAAAATATTATTCTCATCCTTCATACTTTGTCAAACCAATGAATACCACCAAATCCTCAGCTTATCCTTATAAACACTCGATAGATCTTTCTGGAATACTCTCAGAGTATTCTCCAAAAGGTCAAAGAATAATATATTTAGTCACTAAGAACTTGAAAGGGAAGAACCTAATCAGAAAACCCATTGACTCTCCTCCTTGTTCATACACATTTGCAGAATCCAACTCTGTGAGTCTTGAATAGTTCACTCAACAACTTTTGTTCTTGTAGCCCCCGAGACACAAACTTGAACCAGGGTAAAAGCAAGTAATACACCTGCCTTGCACATAAAATTTATGGGGTGGGGCACCAAACTCAGTAACCAAGATGAATAATATATTAGTGTACTATTTTATTTTTATTGTTTGGGATTCACTGAGGTATAAAGAATTAGGTCACACTGATTGCATTTGTAAGTAAAGTCCCTCTTATAATTGTATCCTGCCCCCAAGAGGTGTGCCATACACTGTGACCCCCCCATTTCCCTCTCTCCTCTCTGTTCCCACTCTCTCATTCCTTTACCCTCTATTGTACTATTTAAAAAAATAAAAATCATAGCCCCCAAATCATGATGAACAATTCTGGAAGGAATTGATGAGACAAATAACTAGAAGTAGATAGAAATAAACATGAATTAGTAACCAATTCAGTAACCAAAAAATGAGAATTATTAACTCTATATTGTAAGTTGTGGATAGTGGGCTGGGAAAGGAGGATTAAGAAAAAAAGAAACCAACAACTAGGATTTCCAGCCTGCCTGAAATGGCATCATCACTAGGAGAATGGACACTCAATTTGGGAGTAAATGAATAGTTCAGTTCTAGACTTATAAAGAAAAATAAAAGCAGCACTTAAAGAGTTTTATATTAAAAGGAAGAAGAAAAATAGGATGATATATGAGTGGGCGCCAGGGTCAAGCAAATGTTTTAAAGTCAAGAAAAGGTAGGAAGAAAGCTCCCAAAGGAAGCCAAAGAAAAAGTAAGTAAGAAGGGTATTTCCACATACTGGAGTGTGGTTATTGACATAGAAATAATCTGAAGAATAAATCTGGGTGAGGCTACACTGACCACATTCCACCTTTGTTAAGTAGAAGGTAAGATTAATTACTCAAGGGTGGTTCAAGGAAGGGGTTCAGAGTCACAGCTTAACTATAGTAAGAAATTATAGAAAGTATCTTAGGGAATTCATGAGTGATTCAAGAAAAATGCATAACCTTTGTCTTGAGAAACAGATAAATTACAGGGGGGAACAGGTTAAGAAAAAACTGAAGATACTAAAATCCCAGAAAAAATAATGGCCAAATACTTTAACACTTGCTGCCTGGACTCTGTCTCCATAAAAGCTGTTTTGCTCCTACCCCTTTCTTCTTTCCTCTCTCATCGGCTACAACCCTTTCTTAGAAGGGACTGTATGGCAGTAGTCAGGTCTGAGAAGAGAATATGCCCATGGAGTTCTGGGGGACTCTCCCTCCTATTGCTGCTTTCATCTGTTACGCTTTCCTGTCTTAGACATGAACTTCCAGACACCAGTGCTGATTTCCCTCTCAGGTGGCTACTTCGATCTTGAAGACTTTGCCACAGTGCTACTCTGCTCACATGCCCCACAGTTTCTATCCTGCTGGAAGTTCCTGTTCCATACATTTACTGATCAATAACTCCTCCACTAAGATTCCTAATTCTTTCCACTTCAAGTGGATGAGCATTTACCCATGTGTCCCATTTTTAAAATCCAATTTAAATAATTCAGCCGCTAGGCAACCATATTTTTCCTGATCCTTAGCAGGTAGTGAATGAATCACAGTGGAGATATTCTTGTTAAATCACTCTGTCATACAACTTGAACTTTCCTTATGCCTGTGAGCAATGTTAAGGGTAGCCTTCAACTTTTTAGGTTGGCTTGACACATAGGCATCTAGATACCTCATGAGGTCAAAGACTCTCTCCTCCCAAACCTTGAATCAACATTCATCCTTTGGCCAACTTATTTTCAATTTTCATCAACCTCTATTGGAATTTGCCCAAAGGGACTAAATGGTCTGTCTTGATGTCCCTGAGTTTCTCCCAAAATATCTAAGCCAGATCCCACTACAATTCTTGATAGTGGGAAGATTTTTCCCAAATCTAATGGGAAATGTAATGTTAATTAAACATAAGTTAAAGTATGCTAGCTGCTATAATAAATAAGCTGTTCAATTTCAATGGTGAAACATGGAAATTTCTTTTATCCTTTACTTAAATACTTATTTTGGGGACTAAGTCTCACTCTTGTCAGTCATTTGGGCTAGGGTGTAGTGGCACTGACGTAGCTCACTGTAACCTCAATTCCTGGGCTCAAGTGATCCTCCTGACTCACTTTCTGGAATATATGGGATTACAGGCATATAGCATCACCCTTAGCTAATTTAAAAAAAAATTATGTGAGGTGGTCTATTTTGTGAAGACAGGGTCTTGCTATGTTGCCCAAGCTATTCTCAAACTCTTGGGTTCAAGCCATCCTCTCACTTTAGCTTCCCAAAGTGCTAGGATTATAGGCATGAGCCACCATGCCAGGCCTCTTTTTTCCTTTTGAAAAGTCTAAAATGGTTACTCCTTGTCAGTGGTCCTCCAGGCAGTAATTCAGGAACTTGGGATGCTGTTCTTGGATCTCTATCATTTGCAGCATGTGGCTTCCAAAGTCTTTGTATTTATCTGCATCAAGCTGGAAGATATATCTACTTCTTAACCACCTCTTGCTGAAAAGTAGCACACCTTATGTATGTTCACATTCTCCCATCTTTGAAGCTACTAGAACACTGCTTCATGGTTAACACTCCTTTCTAAGGAAGAGAATTATAGGTATTTGGTGGGAGGCTAGCTATTTTTGTCATACATGTGAGTAAGATTTTCATGCCTCTGGATCCTTCCACAGGAGTACTCTAGCTGGGTCCAGTGCAGAGTCCAGAGACACAGGTATAATACTAGGGGTGATCCACAGTTAGAAAATGGCAGGGCAATTATGGCAGAGGGTGGGCAGGACTGCCTATTTGACACCTTTACTCGGGAAATCTCAGAGGCATGTCAAATTTAATGTGTTTTGAAAGAAGCCCTTTACCTACTCTGCCTGCCGTGATCAGCCCATATCCACCGGCTCTGTCATAACCATGTAAGTAAATAACACTATCAGCAACCCTAGGTCCAAGTGAGAATCCTAAGGCTCATCTTTGATTTCTTTCCCTCCTTTGGATTCTCAGTTTAATCTATCCTCAAATTCTATTTATTCTAGTTCTAAAATATATTTAAAATACTTTCACTTCTTTCTATCTTTTCTGCCATTTCTTTACCATGATATCTGATTGGCAAGAGTAAGCAAGCAAGTGGTTCTGGATGAAGTGGGAAGATGAGATAGAATTCCAATCCTACAAAATCTTGCAGGCCACATTATGGTGTTTTGAATTTGTTCTGCCATAGAAAGTTAATATTATGGGATTAAGCAGTAGGTTTAAAGTCTAGAAGGACTCAATAAAATTAGGTTGATGGGCTGAAAGACACAACAGGATATACATTTTCCTTCCACTATAAAACATGTAGGTATAAGAGGTGGAGATTTCACATGAAGGGCGACCAGGCGCAAAGCATCATGATAGCTGAGTTTCTGTTTTATTTGTATGATAAGATGGAATGCAGGCAGAGCTGTTCAGGAAGTGTAGGAGTGGCCGTAGCAGTGACGTCTGGAAGTGGAGAGCGGGGTGGAAGTCTGAGCTACCACGATCTGATTCATAACATCTACAACATCCTCCTAATAGTTTTCCATGCTTCTACTTTTGTTTTCTACAAGGCATACCAATAGGTCTTTTTAAAATGGAAGTTTCATCACTTTAACTTGCTGCTTAGTCCCCTAATATTAACTTTCTACTGCAGAACAAATTCAAAACACCATAACATGGGCTGCAAGATTTTGTAGGATCAGAATCCTACCTAACCCTCCAACTTCATCCAGAACCACTCCCTTGCTTACTCTTGCCATACTGACTCTTCTTGTCTTCAATAACGCCCCAGCACATTCCTACCTCAGGCCCTACATACACACTGCTCTTCCTGCCTTACAGTCATTTCCTTCTCTCTTGCCTGAATAATTCCTACGCATCCCTCACACCTTAGCTTAAATGCTACTTCCACAGAGAGGACTTCCATGAATACCCCCACCCCAAACCTAAAGAGAGGCTCCATTATTCTCTCTTGGTAGCCTTCACAGATCTTCTTTGTAATTTGTTATTTATTTGTACACTTACTTGTCTAATATCGTTCTTCTGTTAGACTTTAAACTTCATGAAGGCAGAGATAATGTCTGTTTTCTTTCTGAGTTGTATCCCAGCACTTAGCCTATAGGATACCTGGTACCTACTGAGTACTTGAACAATGTTTGTTACAAGAAGGAATGAATATGCAGATTATAAGGAACTTTTGAAAACCTGAAATTGGTTAAACTGGGGAATTGTGTAACTATAACACATTGAGTGGAAAAAACAAATGAGACATCAGACATACTGGTAACAGTCAAAAGTTGGTTCAGTGGTGATAAGGAAATGGTGCAACTGTGGGTAAAGACAGAAAGAAGTGAGGAGATGGCTCAATGGACTTCTGGGGTTTTGAGATGATTAGGGTCAGGGTGCACACACTGATGTTAAGTACAGAGCAGATGAAGATCGGCAAGCTGAGAAACAAGAATTGAGACATCATGGTGGACACAAATAGTCTTGGCATGTGTGAGGGGGTGGGGGTGGGGTTTCAAAAAGGTTATTCCATGAAATGAATAATAGCGGGATCCTGGATGGAAAAGAAAAGAATGGGAGAGCAAATCCCAATGAAAGTTGTGAGGATCATAGATTTATATCCTAGAAATAAGTAAATATAGGAAGGGCTGGAAGGACTCAATAAAATTAGGTTGATAGGCTGAAAGGCACAAGAGGATATACATTTTCCTTCTACTATAAAACATGTGGGTGTGGCTCAACGCCTGTGGCTCAATGGGCTAAGGCGCCAGCCACGTACACCTGAGCTGGCGGGTTCGAGTCCAGCCCGGGCCCGCCAAACAACAATGACGGCTGCAACCAAAAAATGGCCGGGTGTTGTGGCGTGCGCCTGTAGTCCCAGCTACTTGGGAGGCGGAGGCAGGAGACTCGCTTGAGCCCAGGAATTGGAGGTTGCTGTGAGCTGTGATGCCACGGCACTCTACCGAGGGTGGCAGCTTGAGGCTCTGGCTCAAAAAAAAAAAAAACAAAACTACCCTGCGATAGCACCGAACCCCAGTAAGATTAGCCCACATCACAAAGTCCCAAAGCTGCAGATTCTGGAGCAGATGTGGAGAGAGAGGAACACTTTTACACGGTTGGTGGCACTGCGAATTCATACAGCCTCTTTGGAAAGAAGTATGGAGAATCCTCAAAGATCTCAAATTCAATCTCCCATTTGACCCCACAATCCCACTATTAGGCATCTACCCAGAAGAAAGAAATCATTTTATCATAAGGACATTTGTACTAGATTGTTCATCACAGCTCAATTTACAATTGTCAGGATATGGAAGCAACCTAAAGGCTCATCAACTCAGAAATAGATTAACAAATTGTGGTACATGAACACCATGGAATACTATTTAGCCATAAAAAGATGGTGACTTCAATCTTTTGTAATATCCCGGATGGAGCCGAAACACATTCTTCATAGTAAAGTATCACAAGAATGGGGACAAGCAATTAATTATCCAATGTACTCAATACTAATATGAAACCAGCAGGCGATCCAGTGCATGCCCAAATAGGAGAACAACTCATTTCAATTCAAGATGAGGGAAGGGGTAATGAGGAAAGGGTGGGGTGCTTTCACCGAATGGGCACAGGGTGGCACACCTTTTGTGTGTGGGACATACAAGATGAACTCTACCTAACTAAATCAAATATTTTGACCTGATTGCTTGTACCCCCACATTAACCTGAAATAAATTTACTTTGGAAAAAAAAGACAAATTTGTTTCAAATTTCTCAGCAACAACGGATGGATGCCATCAATAAAGGAAAGATGTAACTGAGACATCTGTAGCTGATCAAGTTGTTGTTCCCAAGTACAGGCAGTAGAAAGACATCAGATACATAGATTCCAATCTTCTTTTTTCTTTTT
>CAUYRH010098591.1:0-69966 GCA_963574655.1 Perodicticus potto
GACACAGAAGACATCTATTGCTGTTTGAGGTGGAGGCTGTTTTTTTCTTTGTAAGATATTAGCAGAAGCCCTCTCTGAACTCTACCCACTAGATGCCAGAAGCATTCCAGCCCAAGTTGAGACAACCGAAAATGTCTTCAGTGGACATTGGCAACTATCACTTGGGAAGCAAAATTGAACCTGGTCGAGACTCCTCTTCTGAAGGTGTCCCTCTTACTCCACTTCTCCAGAGAATAAGTGCCTTGTCCCTTGTGTGTCTGTGTGTGTGTGTGAAGGACTGGGAGAGGAGTGTAATTGTGTGTGAAGGACTGGGAGAGGAGTGTAATTATTATGCTATGCAGGAGCAGATCCCAGGGATCTAACTGTATACCAGCTTTCAACTAATCTTTACATCTTTATCACCATTGACTATCATTCCAGAAGTTTTCCTGAGTTCTCTGGTGAGAATCAACTTGTTCTTGACTTCCACATGGAAGATTCTTACTCTTACTGCAGGTCAGTTAAGAAGTAGCTATCAGCTTCCAACTTGCAAAATTTGCTTTGTAACTCTTAACTGCAGCTGTTTCCTCTCCTGTTTGTTCTTTTTTGTATTTTCAGGTTGGAGGGATTTTCCCTGCTTTTCATTCAAAGGCAAAGTTATAAATGTGTATTCTGTCAGGTTTCGACATGATTTTTTAATATTAAATGCAAATTTTAAAATGAAGTCTGTTGTCTATGGCAGGATTCTTAGGGATATCCCCACAGAATGGGGGAGGTATGCTTTATTTTTCCTAAGGCATTATTACTAGTCAAGAAACAGGAAGTCATTGCACACAAACAAGGATATAGTTTAGGAACATAGGTCTGGCAACACATTGTATCTAAGTTTTAAGCATAACCAGCAAACTACTAAGTCCATCATTAGTGCTCAATTCATTCTGCTTGATCAGTTAACTGATTCATTTGATCCTTAAATTTTCTCTGTGAAGCAGAACAAACAAATATTAGAACCCATGGAAAGTGAGGCTCAGCGAGGTTGACTCGTTTAAAATTACAAAGCTTATTTGCAGCGCCTCTGAGACTAGAAGCTGAGTTCATTTCTTTTTCAACTATTCCCTTTTTTTTTTTTTCAGAATTAGCACAACACAAGGAAGCTCCCACCAAATATAAAACAGGGAGACTGTCTGTTAGTTTTTAAAAGTCAAAGAAGATAGTGCTATCATTGTATACCTGACACTCCAAAGGCTTATATAGTGGAAGTAGCCTGTGGGTTCCTGGGGGATGATGTGCCCTCAACAGTGCACCAAGCCCTGTGAAGATATGAAAATAACAAAAGATAATGCTCACTGAGCATTCTACCCTGTGCTTGGCTTTGTTATAAATTCTTTATGTGCTGTTTCTCACTGTACCCTTGCAACCCCTATAGGTAGGACTCTGAGTTGAAAGAGGGTAGCTGAAACTAGAATCTCTGCCTTAAAGAAATGCATTCTTCTGAAAGTATCATACTCACTCTTTTATGGTTAAATTATTCATACAATTAAATGTCGAGGATTAGGGGAATCTCAAAATGCCATGTTCTTGATTTCTGATGTGGTGGTAAGCATAGCACTGCCGGCGTGAACTTACCTTTCACGAATCAAATTCAATACTAATTATACTAATTTGCTTATTAGTACAAAGTTCAATTATTTGACCTTAAATTTCTAGCTCATGTCAAAATCCAGGATTGTATCTGCTAATTTGGTCACCTAGACAACCCCACACTTTGCTCTAATAAAAATTTTTGAAATTGAAATTGTTACCTATAGCAGTTAGCCTTTGCTGTGTAACAAACCACTTCAAAACGTATTAGCTTGAAACAACAAATATTTTTTTAACCCAGTATTTCGTTAGTTGATAATTTAGCCTGGGCTCATCTGGGCAGGAATGGTCTGGGCTCAGCTCAACTCATTCACTCATGTGACTTAATCATCTCAAAATAGCTGCTTAGTCTAAAATGATCTTGGCTGGTGTGTAAACTGAATATCATCCTCCTCCAGCCCCTGAGATATCCATAACCTCATCCCTGGAACCTGTGAATATATTATCTTCTATGGCACAGAAGACTTTGTAGATGTGACTAAGTTAAAAGTTTAGAAATGAAAAGAGTTTCCTACAGTATCCAGGTGTGTCTGATAATGTAATCACAACTACAGTGGGTAGCAGAGGAGAACGTGTTACCAAAGAGGAGACGTCTGTGTAACTAACAGAAGCAGAGACCAGAGAGACGAATGTTGGAGGTGGAGTTAAGGCTACAAGCTAAGGCATGTGAGCAGACACTAGAAGCTGAAAAAGACAAGGAAAGAAATTTTCCTCTGGGAGCATAAGGAAGGGACCCGACCTGCTGACGCCTTGCTGTTAGCTTAGTGAGTCTAATTTTGGAATTATGACTTTCAAAATTGTGAGAGAATAAATGTCTGGTAATTTGATATAGACACAAAAGGAAACTAATACAGTTGGAATAGCTTGGATCTCTCTACAAATACATGTCTTTATGTCCATCTGTATAGACAGACAGACGGGGGAAGGATCAGGGGGAGAGACCGAAGGAAAGAGGGAAAGAAGGAGAGAGAGAGAGAGAGAGAGAGAGAGAGAGAGATACATACATATTGTTGAAAGTCGCAGGACTCCCAAAGCCTGGACTAGGAGCTGGCCCAATGCCACGTCTGCCATATTCTGCACGCCATAAGGAAAAAAAAAAAAAAAGGCAAAGGCAGCCCAGGTGAAATGTATGGATACAGGAAAAGGCAAGGGATTGTCGCCATTTTTGCAAGAAATCTACCATATCACCTCTTCCTCTAAAGCTTCATTCTCAACATTCTTGTCTCAGTGAGTGATACTCACTCTCTGGAAAAAAAAAAAAAAAAAGGAATCATAGCCTGCTCTTCAAACTGTACTTCTCTCCACCTCCAAAACCATAGGTTAATTTCTTTGAGATCCAAAATAGTTCTCAAATCTATTCCTTCTTATGTTCCCCCATCACACTCCAAACCTTCATACTTAATCTCTCCTCATCTCCTACCTGTGCTATTTCAAATCCCTTTGTCTCCCAACCTTTAGTCTTCCCCACGACCACTGTAGCTTTTCTTCTGCTGTGACACTGAAGTGATCCTTCTAGTTTTTGTTAATTTTATGGCATAACACATACTTTTCATGACCTTTAGATCGATTTTTCATCTTTGACAGAAAAAAAGCTCAAATAGGTTTTGATGGAAAGTGGAAGGCCAGATCCTTGGTAATATGGTCCCTTTCTCTCCCTCCATGCTTTCTTTTCTTCTTTTCTTTCTATTTTCATCCTTCCTTTTCTCCTCAATATACATGTTATATACTGAACTTCTAATGGATCCTATAGCATTGGCATAAAGTCTAAAAATATATAGTATTTTTTATTATTCATATTTATTTTTAATGCCCTGGCTTATTTCATATGGGATATATTAAATGTTCAGATTTATTCAATAAAAAGCAGAGGGACAATTCATCTAAGGCAGCGTTTCTCAACCTGTGGGTTGCAACCCCTTTGTAACAATGAAAATACACTGTGGCATTAGGAAGGTTGAGAACCACTGATCTAAGGCATTTCATCAGAGATGCATGTGCAAGGGCGGTAGAAATGGTTTATTAGTGCATTGCAATTTTGGACAGCCCATTGAGCTATGCCCCATTAATAAAGGGTATCTCATTGAACATACCATGTGATATAAACATGCCATGTACTTTAATGTGATATCAATAACCCATTTAAAGATATTTGTATTTATAATCACCTGTGTTTCCAGAAATTATGGGCCCTTGTACAATGCCCATGACTTTCATGCTTTTGTGCTACCCTATCCTCTCTATGGCTTTTCTATACTCTTTGGCACCCAGATCAAACATTAATATTTTTATGAATCATTTCCTTATTTTTTAATCTCAGTAAACCACGGTGTTGCATACCCTTCCTCCTCATTTTTTTTACCTTTTGAATTTCAGCAAGTGGAAATTTAAACCTCTTTTATAAAAGATTGATCACTCCTGCAGCATACATTAAGCAAAAATTGATATTAGCCTCACAGGTGCTGATGTCTCCAGGAAGGTAGAAACAAGTTTATGTGTGGATATATAAACAGAAAAGCTAGTGTTTCAAGAGTTAAATCGTTCAAACCAAGCAGATAAGCCTCTGTCAGATAATAGAGAATTGAAGAAGTTAAATCATGTGTGAGAGAAGCTCTCAATCAAGTTCATCAGTTAGTTAAAAATAAACCGAGATGTGCCATTGCTATAAATTTATTCTTTATCTAAGATCTTTTTTCCCCATTTAAAATTATTATTCAAAACTTACATTTTCTACGAAGTCTTCATCTAATAAAATGCATCTGTGTTCAATATTCACCATTATCTGTACTTTACCTATTTTTTCCCTGAGCTCACAAGCAGTGGGGAATAGAGAGCCACTTTATCTCTATGGTATATTCATAAAGTGCAGGGTGCATCCACAAAACTTCATATATAATCATCATAACAATAATCTGTATTACAGATGACAGATAAAGAATTGCTAGTGCAGACCTCAAAATTTCAAATCAGAATAAATAAGACTCTATGCATTTCATTAAAGCATTTCTCTCAAATCTGGTTTGTGGAACACAGATGACAATATGCCTATTTCTGGGATGATTTTTTCATTAAAAATATGTCTAGCAATTTCTAATACATGGTCACACAAACTTAGCCTGCATTTAGCAAATAAAGTCAGCTGTTTTATTAAGGTAGTGAATTAGTTTTATGGTACATCAGCTTGATGGAATATTACATGGCCATTAAAATGATGAATGTGCAGGCTGTCAGGATACAGAGAAAACTATATACTGTGAGAAAAGTAATAACACCATGAAGATATGATCATCTCGACTGTGCACATCATTTGTTGTACATAAAGCTTAGAAGTGGCCACAGAGCAATACAAATAGATGTTCCCATAGAAAGCTATTATATTTTTTGTGTATATAAATTTGTTTTGGAGGAAAGAGTTCTTAAGCAATATTTATTAAAACGAACTATAAACTTTCCAGTTATACAGATTCTTATAATTTGTGTTATGTTAGTAGAAATAGAAAGCAACTTTTAAAAGCTTATTTTGTCATCTGTAGAATGAAGACATTTGGAAATAATCTCTAGGTCCTTTTGATCAATTGTGATCGTATATTCATGACAGTATTTCCAGAAAGGAGAAGGGTTTTCTGTTTATTTTCGTGACTGCCAAAAGAAATGACAAGCCCTGTCTTTGGAACCAGATTGTTAATTGTATATTATTCCTGCACCACCCTGGATCTGACCTGTAATGAGTTGCTTAACCTTCCCTAAACGGTTTCCTCATATGTAAAATGGGAATGAATAATACTTTAGGTCATAGGTTTTCCAAAGATTAAATAAGAAAAAGCTTACAAAGTGATCATATGGTACCTGATACATATTATGTTTTGTATCTTTATATACACATGTCCAAAGGCCACAACTGATTTTCTAGTAGTATTTTTTCCCCTAAAGAAAAGCTAATAAAAGAATATCCCTAGGAATAATACTTTGCAACATTTAGGCCATTCTAGATGAAATCTCAACCAACAGGGAGTTTTGTTTATTTCTATAAAAGAGATGTTTTCAAATATTCAAACTGAATTCCATAATGAAAGCAGATTTTTGCATGATGCCTGTAGTAGATGACCTTTCTGCAGATGGAGCTTTGTGATAGAGTTGCAGGCATTCTGAGAACTCTTTGAACATCTTATGAATTGATTCCTTTTGCTAAAAAGGCACTGGAATTTGGGATGAAAAGTCTTTAGACTACATGGAATGTCAATCATAGTGCATTCAATATTAAAATATCTGAATGGATCATTTGTGAAATTTTTCATTCTATTCTTCACCCTTTTTCTATAGAACATATCTAAAATACTGGGCTTATATTTTGAGTATCTGTTACATTACCGTCCTGACTTGGAAGTTTAATCTTAGGATGCAATGAAAGGAGACAAGCAGGTAATCAAAAGACTGGCTAAAATATGATCAAATTTCTACATAATTACCTGTCTTATACATAACATCTTAGCTTCATTGTCAATATGGTTTAAAAAAAATCTTCCAACTCATTATGGGTGCAATTAAGGGCCCACTGAAATCTTGTGAGAAGGACTTTTTTCATGTCCTCCTTGTAAAGGGATGCAGCTCTCTCTTGTCTCTTACAGGGAGAGATTTCACTCATTCTTATCTCTGCGCGATGGAGTCAGAGCACATGTAAGCATTCGAGAAAGGAATGTAGAACGGCATCCTCAGATTTGTGAGAATTGGTTCAAAAGACTCGGAAAATTTAATAGAAATAAATGATTCTGGCCTCACCTAGGGCAGAATCCTAAGGCAGGTCCAAACTATCAAATATTATAACCACCTTCTAGAAGTTTGTAAAAGGTAACTTTAAGACAAAAGAAAGACAGTTATACAGCTTTTCTAATGGGCTCCCTCTCTTTACTTTGGGCTATGTTACTGCCCTATTTTCAACTCCCCTCTTTCTTCGGATTATAACAACCTGTCTTCCAGACAGCAGCAGGAATTCCTCTGAGATTAAGAGGTGGGTACTGTGCTCAGTGGTTAGAGTGGGGGCACTGCACACCAGGGGTGGTGAGTGAAGCCTTGCCTGGGCCTGCTTAACAAAAAAAAAAAGGAACCAAGGACTGATTGCTCACCTTTGTCCTTTGTTTACTTAGTTTTTAGTCCTAGGAAACCAGTCATAAATACTTGGTTACATCAATAGTTGGAGAAGTCAAGAATTTAACTTGCTTCTAAATGTGCTGATTTATCTATGGTGGCTTAAGAAAACAGCATCGCCTTCTGAGGTTGGCGGTTATTAGGACTACTCTGATTTGCAGAAAATGTCCTCCGTGCCTCTGTCAGAGGCAGAACTGGACTAAATGTTCAATTTTTCTGTTCTTGCATACTTTTCAGATACAGTTTTAAATAAATTTGCGTTTGGCTTCCAGTAATTTGGGACATGGGTGTCGTGTACAGTCTTCATCTAGATTGCACATTAATGAACAGGGCAGATAAATTTTCTGTACTGCAATGTCACTACCTATAAATCGAAGTCCTAGGACTGGATTTTCTTAAAGATGGGGCTCCACTCTCTGCTTGCTCTTACCTAGTGATCCAAACGTAGGAATTTAGGGTCACATGCTATTTTATATAACAATAGTTCTCCTCTACATCAAGGCACCTCGACTTTAGTATCAGGCTCCAAACAATAGTAGGGAGTAAAAAAAGAAGTTGTTTTCTAACTCAGCGCTAAAATAACAGGGGTGAAGCTGAAAATCACTAGCTAAGAAAATTGCTTTTTGTGTTTGTATAATTTTTTCAAGTTTGCCTGTTGTAACTCTTTTTGATTTTTAAGCAAAGGTCATTAAATTGGAAGGCTTTCTATGTCCTGCTGGTTGCCTTCTTTTCTCTTCCATCATGTGCCAGGTACTGTGTATTGAAAGGAATTTTAACAGATGTAACTAATGGAGGCCTGAGTACGTGCCCATGATGCAAAGACATTCCAGGACTAGGCGCCCTACTGTATCTCTTCACTGCTTGTCTCTGGGTTGGTGTAACACTTGGCCCCTCTGTATTGTATCGGTTTTCTCATAATGAAACGGACAGGAGATGTCATGCATATGTCTGGATGCTGCTGTGATGTCTACCGTAAGTGATCGGTACTTGTTCAATATGTACTAGCATCCTGCGGCAAGGGCACAGCAAGACGCAGTCATTTCTGTTCCGTCACCTGTCCCTGTCCTGTGGCTGATTTACCTTTAATAGCTGGGGAAGTAAGCTTAATTCTGGAGGCTTTTCTCTGGGCAGATGGACCTCATCTCTCTTACTTTACTTGAACTAGACTGTCCTCTTGAGAGCTGTTTCTTTCTCTGTGAAAATCCACAAACCTCAGATCTCATCACTGATAACAACGTAAGTAAGCAAACATGAAGGTTTAATTTAAAACATGAAACCAGTAATATCTTATTTAAAAAAACAGGTTGGAATGTGTTATGTGGCAAGGCTGCCCGTCAGAGCAAAATGTAAAGGATGGATTGTACACATTTCCCACTCTATCATCAACACTCTTCACTTTCCTTACTTGAGATGCAAGGAATAACTGCAGTGGAACCTCCGTAATTGACCACTCCCTACATTGACCACCTCCTTAAGTTGAACTAATTTTCAGGGACCAGACATGCACTATGTGATTATATCAGTAAAATAGGACTAGATCCTTTTGTTGACCACCTCCGTATGTTGACCAGTTGGCCATGGTCCCTCAGGTGGACAACTTACAGAGGTTCTATTGGATTTGAATATTTACAGCATCAAATTCCAATAGTACAGACATTAGTGAGTAAATCAGTCACTTGATTCAGTCCAGCATTTTGACCATTTATTGTATAAGGTACTTGGTAGGTTTCCTAAAGCGCATAAAAATAAGTAATATGGATTTCCCATTCTTTAAATTTTACTAAAATCTTCTTAAAATGACACTAGGACCAGTTTTATAGAATATTGGGATCTTGAGGGAACAATGGAAGACGTAACTTGTGCTCTCACAAATGGAAAAATCTTAGTAAAACAGCTTATGAAAATGAGAACACAAGATATAGAATAATTTAAGAGCATGGCTTTTGTAAGCAGAGAGACCAAGGCCTAAATTCTGCCACTTACTTTTCCTGGTAATTTTGGATAAATTATTTAATCTCTTGAAGCCTCACTTTTCTCACATGTGTATACAATCTCATTTCGTAGTTCAAAAGTGGCTGATTATTGACCATGTCATGTGCAACCCAACCTAATGCAATGGATGATTATAGGATGGATTGAGAAATGCATGACTGGATACGTGGAGTCTGAGCAGAACTCGGGGCTTGCTAGTGCTGCTGCAGGGAAGGTCACTGTAACAACCTACTCCTGCCACCACCACCACCACCGTTACTATCACTACTACTCTTCACCTTCCTGTCACCATCACCAATCACCGTTGTCATCGTCATCACTATCATGTCTTCATTTTCACTGAGAAAAAGGAAATAATGGGTTCCCCAAATATGGAAGAAAATTATTCCTTAAGTTCCTCTGACAACTTTGAGAGTTCTCACTCCTTTTCCTGGCAGCCTCAACTTTAGGGGAAATTATCGATGTTTAGGTCAGGAAAGAGAGTCAAGGCAGAAACTATCTGTGGTTTTGTATTTGATTTCTGTTATTGGTATTCATTTTAAATTCACTTTTAGTGGATCCAAAACTTACTTGTTTTAAAATGAATACCAATAACAGAAATCCAATAACAACAAGAGATACAAAGGAATATATCTATCTGTTAATTTTTAAAAGAGAAACAGCCACTAGAAAAGGAAAATAAGCAGGGGGAAGGAATAGGAAAAAAGAGTAGTATTTCTTTTAGAAACATTAGAATTGTTGAATAGAGAAGGATAGAGAGAGGAGAAAGCTTGCCCATAGATGGGGAAAAAAAAAATAGAGGGACACAGAGATTTAAGTCAGGTAGAAATAAAGAACAGAAGGACCTCTCAAAAAATTATGAGTATTTGAAGAGGTAAAGATTTTTTAATGTAGCCCTTCCTGAAAGACAACGAAATTAGAGAGAATATTTCTTTTAGGAGACAGTACAAAATAATAAGTGATATAGATTCTACTTGTTGTTTATATTGCCTATGTTGAATTCAAGTTAAAAATTCTCTCTTGAGGCTCGGTGCGTGTAGCTCAAGTGGCTAGGGCACCAGCCACATACACCAGAGGTGGCAGGTTCCAGTCCAACCAGGGACTGCCAAACAACAATGACAACCAAAAAATGGCTGGGTGTTGTGGCAGACGCCTGTAGTCTCAGCTACTTGGGAGGCTGAGGCAAGAAAATCACTTAAGCCCAGGAGTTGGAGGTTGCTGTGAGCTGTGATGCAACAGCACTCTACCAAGGGTGATAGCTTGAGGCTCTGTCTCAAAAAAAATTCTCTCTTGATAGTCACAATAACCCCAAACTAAATCAATATACCTGAATTTTCTGCTAAGTAAATGTGTGATCATGACCAAGTCCTAATGCCTTTTCATACATGAGATTTTATTATGATACTCAAAACGCAACATTTTAAAGTCATTACTTAGCTACTTTCTAATTTACATGTAACACTTATTTTTATTGATTATGAAATAAAAAAGAGTTTCTTATGCACTGCATAATATTGATTTACAAACCTTTCCTTCCAAGTGAATGTTCAAGAAACCAAGGCAAAGATGTAGGAAATGGTAAGTCCATCGGAAGAAGAGATGAGAACACAATTCAGAAGTCTGAAATGTATAACATTGTTGTATTCATTCCAGCTGATTTCTGGGACCCAATTTGGGCCTTAGTTGACTATATTTAATGCAAACACTATCTCAACAATAGACAATTTTGACTGCTAAATGGTGACTGATATTGTATAAGACTGCAGGGTGGTTTCAAATCAATTGTAAGGTTTCAATTGTTTGGAGGTGGACGGCAGAGTACAGAGGTGGTGGTGTGTGATATGCAGGAGTCTGCATCTCTGTTCAAGTAGTAAACTGTGAAGGAATTGTTTCTTAGATGCCAGCCTTTTCCCTGTCTTCCTCCCCTATTTTGTAAGACATCTGGAAATAGGCTATAATTGGGGAGTCATTTTATGTTGGAGTGAAGAATGGGTATCTCTATCTTGGAAGCCAATTGGTTCAACCCCAAAATTAGCATCTCCAAAAATATAACCAAGGAGCTAATCCATGCCAGCTTAAGCCTAGTTTAAGAATCTTAAACAATAGGCACTACCAAATTCCCATATAAAAAGCTGGGTGTACCTCTAATCATATTTCAAGAAAAGATACATTATTCTTTCTCTATATGGAGCTTAATAGTCTTCTATTCTTTCTTCTTTATTTCAATTTATTTTTGTCTTCAAAATGGCTTATACATAAAGTTGGGAAATTCAATTAATACTTTAAGCCTAATGATAAAAAATTAGAGCCCTCTCTTCTCCCAAAGCTCTTTCTTTTTTACTTCTCAGAGGCAACCACTTTAAACATGTTTAGCTGTGTAATTTTTTAAATGATCTTCTTATTTGTAAATGATATGCTTATGCTACTATTTATTTTTTCAGCTTTTTTCTGTTATTTATTGACCTTGCCAGAATCAACAATTCCTGAAATCACACACAGCTTCCAAAATATGTATAATATAATTTGAGGTTAGGTCAATACTCTATGCTTTAATGCAATATTCAGTGTTTGCATTACTTTGAAGAGTTGCCATATTGCCTGCTTGGAATACATTTCCTATCTTAATCCTTTAGAAAGGTCCTTTTTAGGATTCTGTGGTGCAGATCAGCTCACTTCTTCTGTTTTTCCATTGCCAGCATCAGTTCAGCTTTCTCCTACCTCCTAGAAACTGACCACCGCTCATTTGCCTTCTAACTTAAAACACTTCTATTAGTCATAATAAGTATTGATAACATTCACTATTATTATTCCAACACTTATACATTTATCACTGTTAATGGTAATATATGACATGTTTGTTAATTATATTAATTCATTCATATAATTGATAATATTAAATATTACTTATCATTTCATATGTCAGTAGATAGTTGGCCCTCTATATCTTCAGGTTCCACATCTATGGATTTAACCAACCATGGATCAAAAGTATTAAAAAAATACAATAATGAAAATAGCACAAATTAAAATACAATACAATATTGCTTCAGGTATTATAAGTAATCTAGAGATGATTAAAGTATATGGGAGGATTTGTGTAGATTGTATGTGAATACTATGCCATTTCATACTATGCCACTCATATATAGAATTTGATATGCTGGGGTCCTAGTACTCATCCCCTGTAATACTGAGGGAGACTGTTGTTGTACACAATAATTATTACAGCTAATGAAAATGAAAAACCTTGCAAACAATTCTTAAATTAAAAGTATAATATGTGTCATAATTTGAAAATTAGGGAATATACACTAACTAGGTTGAAGGGACTGTAGTTTATATTTATAACATGATGATTTTATTCAGTTCACATAATAACTTTGCAAGATAATTATCACATCTTAACTTTATAGATCAGAAAATTAAGATTCAAGGAAATGATTTTCGGGTGGTGCCTGTGGCTCAAAGGAGTGGGGCACCAGCCCCATATACTGGAGGTGGCAGATTCAAACCCAGCCCTGGCCAAAAAAATCAGCAAAAAAAAAAAAAAAAGAAGAAAAAGAAAAAAGAAATGACTTTCCCAACACACAGCTTATAAATGGCAAAGCCAGTTAAAATCCAAATCTAGGACTTTTTTTTACTGTTCCACATTATTATAGGCTGGTACTTGTCAAGGAAAAACAACATCTTCTTAAATCTTATAGGAGGAAGTAAAATTCGTATCACCATATAAAATAATATTCAGGATGTATGCCTGGGGATGTTTGTAAGCTATATGTTTAAAAACATTTCTGATTATCATTGATACTGAGGTATTTTAGAACTAGTTTGGAAGATACAAAGGAAGAAAGTGGAAGAATTACATGAACTGGGAGATGAGTGACGGAGAAGTACTTCACTTCTACCACAAGTCCACTTACCAATACTGGTTTCACAGCATGTTCAGAGTACTTGAGAGCTTCAGTACTATAGTGGAGAAAGGAGATGTCTAATTCATTCCCTACAAAGCTAAGCTTAGACCAATGTAAAATGTTACATGACCTAGGTAATATTACTTTACACATTTATCATTGTTAATGGTAATATATGATATTTTTGTTAATTATATTAATCATTTATGTAAGTGATAATATTAAATATTACTTATCATTTCATATATAAACATATATATATATGTAAGGTTTAAAGCCATCAGGATTGAATAGACTGATCATTTATGTATCCAAAGGTTAAAACTTGATAAATGAGGTGCAAAAGTTGACAGATGCAGTTGGTAAGTGATAGGACCCTGTTCTGACGCTTTGCTCCTACTTTGACCACTCTATCCACTGGCGTCTTCTGTTTTTTCTCCTCACTATCACACCTACTTTCTCACAACCCATAAATGGGTATGTTATAAAATCTGAAACTCAAGATCGCAGAAAATTTATAATCATTCAAATATCTTTTTCATACTTAATTATCCTGGAATGGAACATATCACACTAGAGGTGGTTTGTGATTATTTTCGCTATGATTATTGATAAATGTACAGTCAAATTATTTTACTATAATTATTGATAAACTATTAATTTCAGATTGTACTACTGAGTAAGTCTTTGAAATTTTTATTAGAGTTTTTCATCTTTTGTAAAAATCTTTGTATATTGGACTTACTCATGTTTAGATCAGACTGATCAAGTCTGCAATTATGACTAAAAATGCATATGACGTAAATACTGTGATATTCATATTCTTACACAAACTACTTTCCTTTTCATATAGTTAAACAGAAATGCGTTGTATACTTGAAAATTGCTAACAAAGCAGACCTTAAAAGTTCTTTCTCATCATACAATCAAAAGTGATGAGTATGTGAGGTCTGATAGATAATATGTTAACCACCTTTGTTTGATGTATACATGCATCAAAATGTCATATTGTACACCATAAATACTATATGTGGTTTTTTATTTGCCAATTCTTCCTTAATAAAGGTTAAATAGGAGAAATACAATGGAGTAGAACTATATGTACAGATTTTCTTGGATTGTCCAGACTTCTTTCCTTCCTTCCTTCCTTCCTTCCTTCCTTCCTTCCTTCCTTCCTTCCTTCCTTCCTTCCTTCTTTTTCTTTCTTTCTTTCTTAGAGTCTTATTGTGTCACTCTGAGTAGAGTGCCATGGCGTCATAGCTCATAGCAATCTCAAACTCTTGGGCTTGAGCCATCCTCCTGTCTCAGCCTCCTGAGTAGCAGGGACTACAGGTACCTGCTACTACACCAGGCTAGTTTTTCTATTTTTAGTAAAGATGAGTCTTATTCTTGCTCAGGCTGGTCTCAAACTCCTGAGCTCAGGAGATCCACCTGCCTCATCCCCCCATGGTGCTAGGATTACAGGCATGAGCTGCTGTACCAGTCCAGACTTCTAACTGTAGCAGAGTAGAACTTGGTGTTTCACTTATTTTTCGTAGTGACAAACATATCTATCAAAATGTATTGAAGTAAAGGAGGTATTACATTTAAATAATACTCAGTCAGCCCTTATGATCCTCTCTACCATTTACTCTGAGGGACACGATGCTATTTTACTGGCACAAATAGATATATGTCCAGAATTTTATTATTTCTTTTATAAGAGAGTCAATAGTAGATTGTATTCTCCTAACAATGCATATGATTTATGGATTGATTAATTTTGAATTTACTAGAATTTGGCTGCCTACCTTAGAGCATAATTCCCACAAAATAAGTCATCTTATTGTATACAAAATAAGTCATCTTATTGAATCTAGAAAGACTCAGCCATGTTTATGAGAGATCATAAGCCACGATAACCAACCCATCATTAAAGAATTTTTCATGTCCCAACAGAGCCATTTATTACCAGTGTCATACCTCAACAAATTCAGGTCGTCTGGTATTGTAAGGATTATATGAAGAATTAGGAGAAATTAAATTTACATTCATTATTTTGTGAACATAGGTATTTCTACAAACTTGGTGAAAATTTTATACAAAGTCATTGACTGATAATAAACTGTGTATTTAAATAATCAAAACTCTATGTTAGTGCTATGTGGCAGCTTTGTTATGACTGAGAGATGAAGCCTCACAGTGTACGGACTTTCATAGAGTTGCATTTGGCATCACAGTATGTGCCTTAGGGACTCCACACTGCAGATCAAAGAAAGAAAAGTTGAAAGATACACACACGAATTTTTATAGTTAATTTGAAGACATAAATATCATTAGGTAGTTAAAATGTTCAATTTCATATACCCACATTTTTGCCAAGCCATCTATAATTATGAGTCTTAGTTGATCAATTTCACAGACATGTTTATTTAAGGGGGCAGACGCTGCTCTTTTACCTACTTATTTGAATTTGCGGCTCACAGGACAATGGGATCTTCCCCTGGAGAGTTCCTACTGCGGAAAGATAGTTATTGCTTAGTCAGCTTTTCAGGTTCTAGTGGAATCAGTTGCTATGGGAAGAGGAGAGGGTGGAAGATGAATGGACTCAAAGGAAATCTTTAAGGAAGAGGTTGAGGCAATTTTCAGTAGGAAAAGGGGGAAATAATTACAAAAAATAAATTCTTTCTGGAAAGGATCAATAACCAGAAAATTACCCTTTCATTTGTTGTCATAGAAAATCTATTTCATATTTTCATTATTCATATTTTCATATTCATTATTTTTTTTTCTGCAAAAGACTAATTTTGAAATTGGCTCATATTGTCTGATACAACTTTTTCACATAATGGAAAAAGAAGCCGACAAAACATTATTCCAATAAAAAGGAAAAACATTACTTTTGCTTTTACAAAAAACAGTACCCTATAGGGAAACTTAAAATAATTTCCACGTACCATGTTCTGATATACTTAAGGTTTAATCTGACACAAAATGCTTATATTTACACAAATGGAAGATGAATTAAACTGAAACAGAGTAAAATCATATATAAAGTATAGGGAAAAGTTACCGTACATTACTTAGAGTTACTATTAATAATAAATCAAGCAATACCATTTTTAAGAAATTATATTTTTGTTCATTTCAAGCTTCTGAAAAGATCTGTAAAAATACTTTCACTTGAGCTCAAGATTTTGAGATTACAAATAAGCCATGATCCTGCCTCTGTTCAGCATGGATAACAAAGCAGACTCTGTCTCTAAAAAAAATGAAAAAATAAAAATAAATTTTAAAAAGTTTTTTCTTAGTATTGTAAAATTCAATTTCATTGAGGGATACTTTAAACACACAAAAATTAACTAATTGCAACTGCATATCTTGATGAATATTGAGAAATGCATATGGTTGTATATTTTTAACTTCTATCATGATATAGAACATTTCTATTAAGAGTTGCTTTATGACTTTTGTAATCGAAACCTTCCCCCCATCCCTGTTCCTGGCAACTCTTTATCTTTCTACCACTATGATGTTTGACTTTTCTAGAATTTTATATAAATGTACAGTATAACGTATTGTAATTTTCTGGCTCTCTTACATAGGAAAATGTTTTATGGATTATTATTGTATGTGTAAATAGTTACAATATTTAATTGCTGAAAATATGATATAGTTTATGATTTTATCCCCCAGGGATCAGTTGTTTAGGATTAGAAAGAAAAGCAGGCTGAAGAATTAATCTGGGTTTGAGGTTTTGCCAAATTGGTAAGATTGACATAAAACAACACAGGAGACTGACAGCAGGTGGTTGAACTTTGAATCCAGTTGGGGCCACATATGGCAAAGAGTGTCCTGAGAAACAAGCCTGTGCCAGAAGACAGACCACAGTGGCCACAGTCTGGAGCCATTACACAACCCTCACTCTCAGCCCTCAGAGGGATTGCTTTTCTCTCTACCTTTCAAATTATTTTACGTCAGAGCATGCCAATAAATGGATGTTTAGGAAAAACAAAAAGGTTATGAGCAATGATTAAACTTTTATTTAGAAAGAAGACTGAAATTATTATTGGAAACTATCAGGTTTAACCATTTAATTGATTCATACCTCACCTTTCATCTTTTTTTCTTATTTGTTCAGGAATTTGGTATAATAAGATAATAGATGACTGAAATGTAAGAGGCTAAAGATGTTAATGAAGTTGTATCAGAATGATACAGTCTAAGGATAGTAGCTTCATAAAAGGTAAAAAACATGTGCATTTTCTTTATCTCGGTGACTCCCTGATTTTGTTTCATTTTCAAAAACTTTACACTGGCCTCTTCTTTTACCATGAAAATTCACCAACATTGTCCCTTCCATCTGCAAGTATTCAGCTAACAGCTGAGTTTTTAAAGGTCTTATCTTAGAGGAAGCTGTGTGAAGTTGCAGAAATGGCTAGTGCACCAATTCAAACCTTCAGATTAGCAAAGGAATATGGTCCAAGGTCACCGAATAAATCACATTATATCAAAAAAAAGGGAGAAAATTACACCCTGACACAGTATGATTTTAATAAAAAATGAAAATGGGATTTATGACCCCCTTTCTACAGGCTACTACTAACATTCTTTGCCAAAGATGAATCTCTTCTGTGACATTAAATGTGAGATGGGCTCCAGAAAATGCTGTGGATTAATTCACTTGCCAAGAAAAGAGGCAAAGTGTATACATGCATATATTTTTATACCCATCTGCTATCACAATGAAGCCAAATATATTTGAGACAAGTGAATCAGGCCAAATAAGTTCATTTTTTCTCAGTGCAATAAACTAATGAATAAATGAGATTCAGGTCTAATAGAATTAACAGAAGGAAAGTAACAATGCTGATTGAAAAGAAGTGACAACCATATAAATGGTACCACTGAAAAATAATTGAACAAAGCCCTCCTAGGAAGCACTGATAGGCTACTATCAATCTGGAAAGACATGTTGCATTGAGTCTTTAATAAGACACCTCTAAATATAATATTAATGAATACTGTCATTAACAACTTATAGAATCAAGTAAAAGAATAATGAAAGCGTAATTTGAAGACATAACAAGATATAAGGGCCCCGTAACATGATGCAGGTTGGTGTCAGCACACATCACCCCAGGTTAAATCTGAGAAAGTGGTGAAAACCAATACGATGAAGTCCATTTGTACAAACCTAAAATGGCTCAGTGATGGCAGAAATTAACAGATGCCCTCATTCAGATGACAGAAACTGAGACAGATTCTGTAGGATGGTTGGATGCATGGATTAATGAAGCTGTTAATAAGATCACATTTTAGTAAATATGTTATGGAGGAGTATCTCCTCCAGCAGTGAATGTTTCTACTTAGCATTAAAGAGAAAGCACTGGTTACCAACTCTAACATGACAAGATGCTGCTCATCAATTGTTTTAGTAGAACTCCTCTTGACAAAATAGGACATCGTACAACTTAATTAATAAAGAATTTTCTTCTACTTAAGCCCATTTTGTGTTTAGAGAATCACTTACAATGATTCCTTTATCTCCCCTCCATTTCCTACCTACATATTTTCTAAAACCCTGTAATCAATCTCATATTTCCGCATTTTGCTCAAATGTTTTCACTTACGAGACATTGAAGTGTCCTTCCTGCCTGCGCTGGCTTCCCCCCAGGTTTTATTTTCCTTTGAAGTCTGAGATTTGGCATCTGCGTCTCCTTTATGATGCTTTAGTCTTTTGGCTTGTACTTATATCCTTCTCTTTATCCCGGCTCTGGTCCTTTCTTCTTGGTCTTTTTTTCAAGGGCTTCTTCTTTTCTTCTACCTACTAACAATAAGGTTTCCTAAATCTGTGTGTCCAAGTCTCTTCTTTCCTCTACATGTTCAATCTATGGATATGTATGTTCAGTTGCTTTCTAGGGATTCAATTAACATCATTCCCATTACCTAATTCTCTAATTTATGTCTCCAGCCTTGACCTCTTAATCTTGTCTTCACTCTGGTGTTTATTTCTCTGGCTTAAAATATATATTTATTTGAATTTCCACAGCTACTACAAATGTAATATTTTTGCTGGGAGTGGGGTTTCATTTGTAATCATTTTTTATTTCATTTACATTAACAGAACCACCACATTGCCCTTCTCCTAGGTTTTGACTCTCTCGTTTCCTTTCCCCTCATTTATGTCATTTCCCTGTAGCCCCTGTGTGATGACTGCTCTGAGCACTTGGTGCACAGCGTGAAGAGTTGCCATGAGCTCTTTGTCCCTTTACTGTGTCTATCTCCCATCTAGCCTGAACTCAATTGCCCTTTTATATTTCCTAACACACAACCTATCATTTTTCTGCTTAAGAACTTTCCATGATGCCTAAAGCTCATATGTCAAATCAAAGTTTCTCTGCCTATAGTAGAGTCTTTCAGAATCCATCCCTTCACTTCAACAATTCCATTTCTACTCATTGCAACATAGGGTATCTACAGTAGACCAAGGTTTACTTAAAATTATCTGAACACTTATGAATCAGTCCTAAAATGCATGTCCTTTCTTTGTTTCTTTTGGGATGCTGTGTTCCAGAGATACATTATTCTTTGATTTTCAACTTACTAAAAGTCACTAAAAAATCCTTGAGTTATTCTGTATTGCTATAATTTGTATTCCTACACAAAAAAGAGAATAATACTGCAGTGTTTGGGGGACACTTGTCTACTATTTAATTAAGAATGCTGCCTTCAATACAACATGCGTCAATATTGTAAAGCTCTAGTTCACAGGAAACAGAGTTTTGGAGTGCTCAGAATATTACAGAGGGATTTGATGGTGGTTGTTATAGACATAACATGAGGATTTCTTCTCTGCCTAAAAATAATATTTAAGCCATTGATCCACAATATCTAATCGGGTTTGCTTTGTTTAATAGCTTCTCTTGCCCCAAGGCTTGTTTACAGTTCTGCTCTAAAGTCTATGTTTGTATCTATGAGCCCTTCCAGGCTGTATCTTCCTCCACCTTTCATTTCAAATCTAGTTCTTGCTTATTAGTCCTTTGAATTTAATGAAGGAAATAGAGCTTACCAGTCCAAAGCAAAGGTTTTAGCCTAACTTCGCCTAACCTAGGTTCAGAGTTTGGCTCTTCTGTGGTCTTTCATGAAATTGAGTCTATTACTGTAGCTGCAGTTTCTCATCGCTAACTTGGGTTGTTAGTTACTAATGGGAACAAGGGGAGGATTAAATATGTCCTCAATAAATGTTAGCCGTTGATACCCCTCAGACCGTTACTTTCCTCTCTAGTCTGCATTGCCTGGAACTAAATATTTAGTTACTTTTTTTATTCTTCCCTTATCTGGTTTGTATGCTCAGAAACCCAGTTAAACAAAAATAAAACTATCCTAAGTTTATAAAAATGTTTCACAAAGCGGGGAAATGTCCTGTGCTAGAGGAAAAGATAGACACACGTCTTTCATTTTGGCTCTCTCACGTGCATCTACCTTATTTTTCTTCTTCTCTTTGACTGACTTCCTCAACTTCAGAGCGCCACGGAGTGAAAAATATGGCTGAAAATACTATGAGAGTTTTTTTATCCCCATTCTGGTCAACCGGGCACAAAAAAGATGTGTAAGCCTAATTCAAAATAACCAGTTGGTCCAACTAGAGTGAAAGAGGATTGTCTCCGATGAAGTCTTGGGCCCACTTTTAATCTATATTTTTTTTTATTTTTATTTTTAAATACATGTATTTTATTATTCTTCATTACATTATTCCCCCCCCCACCTCCCTTAATCTATATTTTATAGCAGGGAAGAGTTATGTTATATGGACATGGCTGTTTTTGCTATAACAATATATAGGGGTTATTTCCCAGAAAATGGAGTCTTTTCCAGAAAGGGAAAGTCATGAACCTGCCAGATGACTCAGTAGAGGTCCTCTGTTGTTGTCAATGCTGGCTCAACTTTAACTCCCAAGTTTAAGTCATAGCTGCAAAAATTCTATCCTTACCTGGAAGGAAAGTCTGACATTAATTTATATCCCTTTTTCTACCTCTCCAAATTCTATTCTATCTAAGATCCTGCTCACTTAACAATCTCCTCCATTAACACTTTTTAAAATTTGTTATTGTCCAATATCAATAATCTGTGAATATGGAAGTAGGTTAATAGAGTTCATACAAAGCATAACACTAATTTACTCTCTTATAATTTCAGGACTGGGGTCTATTTTCTTTCTGTTGGATTGTCTGTCTTGTCATAATGATATATGGGAAGTATATTCTACATTCTCTATACGTCTGTGGTGGTTTAAAGGGATGCCGTAAAATTTATGGACGTTCCTCCTATCTTGATTCCGGGAGAGCTTGTCATTGCTGTAACTAATACGATTGTGGTAAAATAATACAATGTGACATCTGAAGCTGAGTTATAAAAGTCAATATAGCCTCCATTCTTTTTTCTGGAATAATTGTGGAGGCTAAACATGCTCGAGTGGACTTTAAGCATAGAGGGGTGACGTTTAAGCATTGTCATGCTAGTCCGGGCACCAGACACACAAGTGAGGGAATCTTTCGATGATGACAGACCTTAGACGTCTGATCTCTCTCTGCCTTTGAACCTTCTCAGCTGAGGTTTCAGACATTAAAGGTCAAGATATCCACACTATGTCATTTCTAAATTTCTGACCAAGAAAATACATAAGTATGTTTAAAAGGTTGATTTTTGCCATTAAATGATGGAATAATTTGTTATACAGCCATAGCCACTCCGACAGTGTCCTTTGTCAGTGATATGAATTCTCCCACTTTGTAGCTTGTCTTTTTATTTATTTATGGCAGCTTTTGATGAAAAGAAGTCTAATTTTCCATCAAATTCTTTATGTTTAATTCCTTTAGTAGTTTTGTTAATAAATGCTTTCTTACCTGAAGGTCAAGAAGCTATTTTCCTGTATTAACTTTTAGAAGCATTATTGTATCATTTTTAATTTTTTTTTTCTTTTTGTAGTTTCTGGCTGGGGCTAGGCTTGAACCTGCCACCTCTGGCATATGAGGCCAGCGCGCTACTCCTTTGAGCCACAGGCACTGCCCCATTTTTAATGTTTTAATTTTTAATTTGTGTAGCTATGTAATAGTTGCATGTATAAGTTACATGTGATATTTTGATACAGACATACAATGTGATTTAATCAAATGGGCAACTGTGGGATATTTTACCTTAGGCATTTATTAATATCATTTCTTTGTGTAAAGAACATTCCAATGCCACTCTTCTAGTTCTTTTAAAGTATATCTTATTTTATTGTTGATTATAGTCACTTTGTTGTGCTATCAAATATTGTTCATTAAATATATTGTTCCCTCAAAATATTGTTTATACAATTCAATCTAATTCTATTTTTGCACCCATAATCATCCCCACTTGATGTCTCTCCCTCTGTTACCCTTCCCAGCCTCTGGTAACCATCCTTCTATTACTCTCTGTCTCCAGAAGATCAATTGTTTTTTTTAATATTAAACTCTAATGAGATATCATCTCACCCCAGTTAAAATGGATTTTAGAAAAAAAAACAGGCAATAATGAATACTGGTGAGGTTATGGAAAAAGGGAAAGTCTTATCCACTGCTGGTGGGAATGGAAAATTAGAGAAACCACTGTTAGAATAGAATGGGGGTTCCTCAGAAAACTAAAAAATAGAACTACCATGGGACTCGGCATTCCCACTGCCATTTATGTATACAAAGCAAAGGAAATCAGTATATCAAAAAAATATCTGCACGGCCATGTTTATTACAGAATTATTCATAATAGCCAAGAGGTGGAATCAAGCTAAGTGTCCAACAACAGATAAATGGTTAAAGAAACTGTGGTACACAGACACAATGGAACTTAATGCAGGCAGAAAAAAGAATGAAGTCTTGCCATTTGCAACAACATGGATGGAACTGGAGAACATTATTTTAAGTAAAATAAGCCAAGCATGGAAAGACAAATCTCACATGTTCTCAGTCATATGTGGGAGCTAAATATTAACTTTTATTTCTTAATCCATAATTCAGTTTACACTATTTTTTATATTTGCAACAGTTAAGATTTCTTTCAGAGATACAATTGACCCAATACCATCTATTGAAAAGATAATCTTTTCTCCATTTGTGTTAGGGTCCATTTCTGAATTATCTATTTTGTTCCACTAGGCTATTTGTCTTTATTTGCACAATACCAGGTCTTAGTTACTGTACCTTTGTACGTCTTTATATATGATTGCATATGTTCTTTGATTTTTAAGAAATTACAGTTCTTGGCCATGTGGGAGCTTTTTCATTTCCACATGAAATTTTAAACCAGGTTTTCAACTTACAAATATACAAACATACATGCAGATACACCTGCTACAATTTTTATTGCAGTTGCATTGAACATATGGACCATTTGGGGGAAAATTTACATCTTTAGAATATTAGGTCTTCCAATATATAAGCAAGATTTATTTCTCCATTTTAGTATTTTTAGTTTCTTTCAATAATGTTGTAGGGCTTTCTGTGTAAAAATATCACATATATTTTATAGAGACATTTATAGGTATTTGATTATTTTTATTTCTTTGGGGAGTATTTTATTTTCTATTTTTTTAAATGTATTGTTTGTTTTATGTACATGTGCTGTGTACTGTTTATGTACTGTGTTTGCGTTGACACAGTAATCTTGCTAAATTCAGGGACGTCTGAAGAAGTATTTATCTCAACATGCTTTTGGATTTTCTTTATTCACATTGCATTATCTAAAAATCATTATGCTTTTATTTCTTCCTTTCTAACTTTTTTTTTTAAATTGCTGGGGATTCATTGAGGGTACACAGAACCAGGTTATATTGATTGCTTTTGTTAGGTAGCACAACAGAGTGACGACAGTTAACAATAACTTATGGTATATTTCAAACTAATTGGATGAGCAGATCTGGAATATTCCCAGTAAGAAAAGATGATAAAATTTGAGGTGGTAGATGTTCTAATTATCCACATTTGGTCATTATGCATTATATGTTTGTATCAAAATATCACACGTATATAAATATGTACAACTATTATGGAGTCATACAAAATTATATTTAAAAAAAAATTAAAGTTGGTTATTTTCACACCCAACTAGAATATTTGTTCCAGTGTTTGAAGCAATGATAATAGCTAGTGTCTTTTCTTGTTCCAAAACTTGAGACAAAGAAATCAATATATCATTATAAAGCACAATAATTGTTCAAATTTTAAAGCTATACTTTATTGTAAGTATCTCTTATGTAATTTCTCCTTATCTTCTAGTTGGGAAGTGTTTTGGGTTTTTTTTTTTTTAATTATGAATGAGGTAGAATTTTATCACGTTTTTTCTGCTATTGGCATGATCATGTGCTCCCCCTCCTTTTGTTATTATGGTGTATTATGACAATCAGTTTTCAAATGTGAAAGCAATATTGCATTCCCATAATAAACACAATGTTTTTGATTGTAATGAGTTTTTAAAAATATGTTGTTGGATTCTGTTTGTTACATATTTTTTATTTGCATCTGTATTTATCAGAGAATCTGTCCTGTAATTTTCTTTTCTTGAAATAAACCTACCACATATCAGCTCTTCCAGCTTTATACATGCATATGTGTTTATGTATATATATACATGTATATCTCTGAAACTTTCATATATATAAATTGTATGTGAACTATTATATATAATTTTATATTGTGTATATGTATGTATGTACAGGGAATATGATAGCTGAGTTATGCCAGCTTTATCAAACTCATTGGCAAATTTCTCTATGCGAGTAATGATATTGCCGGAATATTTGTGTTTGTTTCTGCATAGAATAAAATTTAATATAATTATACGTGTATGTTAAGTGTTTAGTATCAGTACCTCACGTTTGTAAGATTGTCCATGTGTTTTTATGTTTTATATTTTTTTAAATGTTAATTTCTTATTCTCTATAATAGTTACAAAACAGAGGGAATGCATATTCATAGCACATACAGACTAAGAGATTAAAACCTATTTCCTGTTTTACAAAGAAGTTATTTCCTCTCTGGATGTGACGTTAAATGTTTATCCAGAGGCAAAAAATATTCAACTTTTCTAAGATTCTCCACCATGTGTTTCCTTTGCAATGCCATGCACAGCTGAGCTTTCCTCTCTAATCTAATTGAGCTAAGGTGATAGAAGGCGCTTTGTGTTCTTCCAAAAACAAACGTATTTAATTTCATATTGAATGATTTATTTTATTATTCTATTATTGTTTTCTTCAATTATCGTTTCCTTTTTTTCTTTTAGCTGGGATATTTGGTGTGTTTTTTTGTTTGTTTGTTTTGTTTTGTTTTGTTTTTGAGACAGAGCCTCAAGCTGTTGCCCTGGGTAGAGTGCAGTGGCATCACAGCTCACAGCAACCTCCAACTCCTAGGCTCCAGTGATTCTTCTGCCTCCGCCTCCCAAATAGCTGGTACCACTGGTGCCCGCCACAATGCCTGACCATTTTTTGGTTGCAGCCGTCATTGTTGTTTGGCGGCCCGGGCTGGATTCGGAACCACCAGCTCAGGTGTATGTGGCTGGCTCCTTAGCCACTTGAGCCACAGGCACCGAGCCAAAGGATATTTGTTTTTTAACCCAAACCCCACGCCCTGTTTAGATTTCCTCATTTTTTCTCGATGGCCTTTTACTGTTTCAGAATTCTATCTGGGTTACCACAGAAGAGCCAGTGAGCACCTGTCCTGGGGCTCCTTTTGACTGTGAACAGTGCCTCAGGATGGCTTTGTTTTTGGTAACTCTGACAGTTTTGAGGATTACATACTTTGCAGGATATCCCTAAGTGGGATCTGTCTAGTGTTTTCCCCATGACTAGATTGGGGTAATAGACTTTCGAAAGGAAAACAAGAGAGGTCAAGTGCCATTCTCATTCTATCATATGAAAGGCAGACGTTATCAAGACAGTGTCCCTGTTGCTGTTCCCCTTGGTCTCTGGATGTGAGGCAGTGCCTCTCAGACCTCTGCATGGTAAAGTTATGATTTTTTTTTTCTCCCTGTTCATGGGGTACGTTTAGAAGAAATTCACTATGTGTAGATCACACTTATGGAGCATCAAGTTACACTAATTAAGGGCAGAGTATTTATATAAGTTGGAATTCTTCTTCACAAGAGATGTGTCCATTTTATCCCATTTATTGACTTATTCAATCATTTATTTATATCAATATGTACTCATAAATATTGATTTTATATTTTGGGTTAAAATACAGCAATACTTTATTTTTATTTTGGGTTAAAATACAATACTTTATTTTTATTTTTTCATTGCTCAGATTGTGCCATCTTAGATGATGAAGAACTCTTTCAGTTAGATACTGTAACCCCTTATAGTGGGATTTTTGTTTTTTGTTTGTGTTCTGAACACTTACTTATTTTCTGGTACCACAATATGCTGCAAGTTCATATTATATTTTTTAGCCCAGTCCTAAATATCAGCTATTTCTTCAAGGAATCTTGGTTTTTCTTTAATTGGAAAATTTGTATTAGAAATCAAGAACCAGGCAATAGGTATACTCTCACTTAATTTTTGATGTTATATTTTCCTAGGAATTTCACATTTTGTCCATGTAAAACCAAATTATTAAAATAAAGTTGTTTCTAATATACTCATATTACCTTTTCAATATCTGTGTGATCTGTAGTGATGTTACCTTTAACATTTGATATTGGTTAGTTGTGCATTTCTTTTTTGTGTGTATGGAACAGCTATGCTAAGGGTATATAAACATAATTCTTTCAAAAGAAATATCTTGTGGCTTTGTTGAATTCTTCTATTTTACATAAATAAATAAATATGTATATATATAAATTTTAGGATATTTAAAAATATTCTTTTTGCTTTTAAACCTTTTTGCTTTTTATTATTTTCTTCTTTTTTAAAATTTAATTTGCTATTTCTTTTATGAGTATTTTTGAGATGTAGGAATATATCATTAGTATTTAGATTTTTTTACAATTAGACTTAAATTTACAAATTTCTGGTCAAATACAGTATTTCGTACCAGTAATCCTAGCTCTCTGGGAAGTCAAGGCAGGAAGATTATTAGAGGTCAAGAGTTCAAGACCAGCCTGAGCAAAGTAAGACCCTATCTCTACTAAAAATACAGATAATTAGCCAGTCTTGGTGAGTGCCTGTAGCCCTAGCTATGTGGGAGACTGAGGCAGGAAGATCGCTGAGGCCAGGAGTTTGAGGTTGCTATGAGCTAGGTTGAGCCCTGGAGACTCTATCTAAAAAAAGAAAAAGAAAATATGCATTTATGTCTCAGTTTTGAAATGTCATGCTTTTACTATTATTTAGTTCAAAATGTTCTCTAAACTGCATTTTTTTTTGATCAGTGGCTTATCTAGAAATGTATTAATGGACAAACCAACATACTGAGATTTTTCTAGCTATCTTCTTGTTGATCTAAGTCAATTTATGGGCAGAGACAACCCCTGTATGATTTCAATAATTTGATTTTTTAGGTCATTTGGATGTGGCCTGTTGTGGTTAATATTTCTTACACATATGAAAGGAATGTGTACTCTACAATTGTTTGGTGTAGTATTTTATAAATGTCAATTAGATGAAGTTTGTTAATTCACATAGATAAAATAGTTAAAAATATATTTAAAACACAATTTCTAGATATGTTATTGGAAATGGGCAAGGTAGTACTGAGGCAAATTACCTTGTACTCTAGGGAATATATAGAAAGTAGGGTAATGAGAGGGAATTCTTCTAAGTTGACAATACTGTCTTTCCATATTGGGATATAGACACGTGGTTTATATATCTCTATCACTATTAAATGTGGCCATGTGCTTATTGTGACTCACACAAAATATTATAGCAACACGGGGGCTTATGAACCACATTCAAAGAGAACAAGAACTAATATTAAGTAAGCAATTACAAATGTCAGGGATTTAATTTGTCTTATTCTATTTGCATCATCCTAGCAACCACTGAAATATATGGGATTATTCACATAAAGAAGAAAACTAAAATATAGTGGCTTTACTTTCTTGTTAAACGTAGTCAAACAATTAAGTGATTGTAATGTAGGATTCTTTGTCTGCAGAACTTTTACCCTTTGGTCTATGCCATGTCTGGATAGAAAAAGGAAAAGGAACATCCATGCTCACTTCAGTATGGAAATCCTTCATACAGCAGAAAGCAATCATGGGAAAATCTACAGACTTTATCCACTGTACATTTTTCTCTCCTTCTATCCTCTGCTCTTCTGTAAAAGTTATAAAACCAGACTGAGCTTAAACTTATTAGATGGTATTTTACCAACAAATTAACATCTAGGGTGAGTTTTGAATGTTATTAATATAAGTAGTGGTTAAAATTTATGTACAGAGAATGATGGACACACGCATCTTCTCAATTATTAGTGTTCAATACTATTTCTCAATGTATTTATAAAAAGGATATCAGTTTATTTAATTAAAATATTTGAATGACTTAATTCAAAATTTTTTTTTTTTTAATTTCTACGAAGGGGAAATTCCAGCATGGTTTTGCAAAGGAAATTTCTATTTTTAAATGTCATTTCTTCTTCATGAAATGGCCTGGCAACTATATCATGAAGTTTCCTGAGACAGAAATGAAGAAAGCTGAGTAATTAGAAGTGAGAGTGTACAGAAGCAAGTCAGAAACACAAGGATAGATACTAAAGAAAGAAGGAAAAAATCCATGAAACAGAAGAGAGAAAAGGAAGAAAAATTAGGAAAAAGAATGGAAAGAAACAGACCAAAACTGGAGTAAAAATGTCTCAGTCTTCTCTGTGCCATCATTCATTCTTTAAGCTTCTGTGCCCTATTTTTCTTTGCCTACCCTCCTAAGTACCAAAAGATGCTCTTAAAAAGTACAGATATCATGCTTTCTGTTACGCGGACTAATTATGCTGGTTATTTCCCTTGTCTCTTGACGTGTATAAGCCATGTTGCAAATTTTAAATATTTATACATTTTATATAATGATTTCAATGTAATTCAACGTAAATCAAAAGTATACGATTACCTTCTGGCATTTTTTTAATGAAATAAATGTGATAAGCGAGATAAAAAGGATGAAATTACATACTAATGTCATATAGATAGATTTGGGGTGTGAGAAAGGGGAAGGAGCTGAATACATTTGCAGGAAAACAAATAAGTTAGTTTAAAATAAGAGTCCAGGGCAATGCTGAGTACTTACAGGGGGAAGGCAAAAGGGAAGGAGAAAATGTGAATAAATGGGATGGTAAGTGGGAGTAGTAATGTATAAGGTCGGCAGGAGGGTGCCAGAGTTATGAGGCAGAAACAGGAGAAAACTGGTAAACCCACTTTCTAAAATTTGAATGACTAGTAAATAGATACAGACCTGAGACTTTCTGAACAATGGCTGAATTCAAGAAAAATTGTATAGGAAAGAGCAGAAGAATATCCTTTTCTCCCCAGGTTATTTCCTGTTTTGTTTTCAACCGACTGATCTTGCACTTGAAGAACTAGTATCAAAAAAGCTCTTTTTGAAAACACACACGTTACGTGAAAATGCACATTAGTCAGAAAAGAGAGAAGAGAATATACCTGCTTTATTGGAGCTCCTGAGGGTGTTTAGAAGCAATTTTTAAAATTTAACTGCAAGACCGGAAGAACAATTTATGACTTTGAAAGTTCAAACAGCTGGAAGAGACGGCACGAATGTGCTGACACATTCTGAGTTCTTAATTAATAAATGACTCAGGTATTTTGGGAATAAAAGATGGTATTTCAAATTGCTGTTCTAAGAAAAATTATTTTTCATAGAAACATGACATTTTGGTACTATAATATTTAAATGATTCATTGACTTTTCTATAGACTCTTATTGTACTCTTTAGTCCCAGACACTATAATCAATAATCTGGCAGATGGGATTTTTGTCCTGTAAAATAAGTTTCTGTGTTAGAAACGTGTTGCGAAAGTGTGTGCTGATGAATGCTTTCGTGTCCTCTCCCGTCTAGCTTGTGTTCGGAAGGGAGCTGTGGCTGTGACATTTTCATTTTCTTGTTGTGCAAAGCTTTCCTTATGCAGGCAAAAGGCTGATGACTTTTATGCAATTATTGTTTTCAATTAACTAGAAAAATCCCCCCCCTTTGTCCCTTGCAAGGTTTCTCACTCTTATTCCCTGGAGATTAATGGCGGCAGATCAGCAAACACAGACGATTTTGCAGCGGGATGCCAGATTCATTTTCAGGATGCAATTCTGAGCCAGCATATTGGTTCTACCTGCTGCTTGGTGCTACAGTCATTATTGAATTTAGCAGATGGAGGGGAGAGTTTTAAACTTGGGGACACAGATGGGGAGCAGACTTCAGAGAAAGGATTATTCTAGAGTTTAGTGAAAGGTTGCTTTGCTGCAAGACAAATCCCTAGAACTAGAGAGATTAAGTCTCCTTGCCTAGACAGAGAGACAATGTACACAATTAAAAGCAGCCAACCATCCAAAAACATGTTCTGACTAACGTTTCAGCTTATGCACCAGGAATTAATAAAACCTAAGAAACTGAAGTTTAGCTTTTTGTTTAAGTCGTTATTAAACTTTCTCTTTAAATCTTTTTCCAGTGGTAACAATACAAATAAGAAAAGGGATTTGCATTTTTACAGCTAATGGAGGTCTAGAGGAGCGATGATTCACGGGAGAAGTTACTGGATGGAGGTTTTCTTAAGCCCTCATGGGCTGCCATTAGTCAGCCCTCCAGATCCTCTGCATTTTACCTCTGCATTTTTGGATTCAGCCAAATACAGATCCAAAATATTTGGTAACCCCCCGCAAACAATGAAAAATAACAATACCACATAGAAAAGATGCAAAGAAAAAACTATATAGTATAACATGTATTTTTATGTCAAGTACATTATATTAGATATTGTTAAGTAATCTAGTAGGGGGGTCCATCCAACCTGTGGCCTGCGGGCCTCCTGCAGGTTATTTAAGGACTGTTTTGCTTATCTATGGTGTTGGATGTTGCAAAAATTATGCATGGACCTATTTTTTGCTCATCATCTTTTGTTCGTGTTTGTGTATTTGCCATGTGTCCTAAGACAACTCCTCTTCTTCCAGTGTACAGCAGGAAAGAGGAAAGGCTGGACACCCCTGAAAGTATCTGAGAGGTTCTGAACAGGGGATATGCAAATACTACACTACTCTATGTCAGGGACTGGGCACTGGCAGGTTTTGGCGAAGGGGTTGTCTTAAATCCAATTCCTGGAAGATGCTGAGGGACAACTATACTTTGAGAAATTTACCACTACTGACAGTATAGCTAAAGTGCAGCAGATTCAGAAGCCTGGTCCCCCAGGAGGTGATTCACATTAATCAGACTCACAAGAGAATGATATATAAATCTAAGAGTGTATGTTTATGAATTTTCTTTGAGAAATATAGCTGTGTCAGAAGAAATGAAATGCTCAAACATTCAACTCTATGTTTCTTTATGGAAAGCATGTGGGAAAACAAATCATGACCAAGCTATAACAAGTACAGGTGAGAGGTGTCAACCATTTTTTTTTTTTTTTCTCTGCCACACATTGGATGAATAAGAGTTGTCTTGGGCCACATATTAAACACACAAACACTAACAAAAGCTGATGAGCAAAAAAGGGTCTGTGCATACTTTTCCCCATATCTGACACCACAGATAAGCAAAAGAGTCCTCACAAAATCAGCAGGCAACTTACAGGTTGGACACCCTGGGTGGAATGATTTTGTTCATGGAAAGAATCTACAGGAAGTTTGTTGAGTAACAAACAGCTGTTACTACAGTAGAGATGAACTTCCTGAGGAAATCGCACTATTAACATCCCTTAACTGGGTTCAGTGCCCGTAGCTCAGTGGTTACGGCACCATTCACATACACTGAGGCTGGCAGGTTCGAGCCTGGCCAGGGCCTGCTTAAATGACAATGACAATTGCAACAAGAAAATAGCCAGGCGCTGTGGCAGTCACCTGTAGTCCCAGCTACTTGGGAGGCTGAGGCAAGAGAATTGCTTAAGCCCAAGAGTTTGAGGTTGCTGTGAGCTGTGATGCCGCAGCACTCTACCCAGGGGGACATAGTGAGACTCTGTCTAATAAAAAAAAATCCTTAACTGAGGCTTACAGCAGTTATGTAACTAGCTGATTCTGAAGCCAGACTGCCTGAGTTATCCAACTCGGCCATTTACTAGCTATGTGACATCACACAAGCTACTTCGCCTGCCCTGCTTCGGTTGTAGTTAATTCATTTTATAAAATAAGGGTAGTATTAGTGCCTATATCAAAGGATTACTATGACTATGGAAGAATTAATTTTTTTCTGAAAAAGGTTAGAACAGAGCCTGTAAGTAAACGGCATGTGTTTATTAAATATAAATGAATATTAAATTTATGCTGCTGACATAGAACATTATAAGTTTGGACTGTGTGGATGTACTTATACTTAATTGCATTTTCTCTGCCTTTGCCACTGCTATGATAGCAAGAGCAAGCCCTCATTTTCCTCCTCCTCCTCAGCCTATTCAATATGAAGGTAAGGAGTCAGACAGATCATTATGACAATCCTCTTTCACTCAACGAATAGCAAATATATTTTCTCTTCTTCATATTTTCTGTCTTTTTTTTGAGACAGAGACTTATTCTGTCACCCTCGGTAGAGTGCTGTTGCATCATAGCTCACAGCAACCTCAGACTCTTGGGCTCAAGCGATTCTCTTGCCTCAGCCTCCTGAGTAGCTGGGACAACATGCACCCACCTCAATATCTAGCTATTTTTAGAGATGGATCTTGCACTTGCTCAGGCTAGTCTCGAACCTGTGAGCTCAGACAATCCACCTGCCTTAGGCTCCCAGAGTGCTGGGATTACAGGCAAAAGGCACCGTGCCTGGCCTTCATGATTTTCTTAACTTTGGCTTACTTTATTGTAAGAATATAGCATATAACACATAAAACATGCCAAATTATATGTAAATTGACTGTTACTATGTTATCAGTAAGGCTTCTGATCAATAGTAGGCTACTTGTATTGGAGGAAAAAATTACATGCAAATTTTTGACTACATGGGAGTTGGCACTCCTCACCTCTGTGTTGTTCAGGGAGCAACTGTAAATTATTTTTATGTAGTATATAGTATAATTCACTGTAAGAATAAATAAATGTACATATAGATGACAGATATAGATAGCTGATATATTATATAAAACTTTAGAGAAAAGGAGAATGTATGCATGTATAGTGTGTATTCTCAGGTTATCACCTGGGTTCAAGATTCAAATATTTGCCTTATCACTTTCTTTATTGGACAGACCTTGGAAAAGACCTTTTATCTAGTCTAGTTTTTACATTTCTAAATGAGAGCATGAGCAAGACTGTTGACCTCAGACGGTTGTTTTGAGGATTAAATGGGTTAACATGTGTGAAACATTAGAAAAGAATGTGGCAACCTGCTAGATGTCCAATAAGTAACAACGATTATTATTGTTCTCCCTGCAGGCTATACTTAAAAGTACTGGATCAATTATATCAATTATTTTCCACTCCTAGTTCTTTTATACTGTACCCACAATCTCCTTTATTTTTTTGGGTTTTTTTGCTTGTTAGTAGACATCTTGTAGACCTTGAATATACTTGAACTTCAGATATTTTTCCTGTATTGCTTGTTTGTGTGTTTCAGTAGTTAACATTCATAGATCTTTAATTGCATATCTGCACGCCACTCTATCAGTCTCTACACCCATCATCTTCTGCCATCAGCACACATCTCCGTGATGTAGGTATTACCTTATACTTACTTACCTGATAAGAAAGATAAGTAATTTTCCTAAGTGAAATAACTCAAACTGAACATCAAGTACTTCATTTTCTCATTTATAACTGGAAGCTAAACCACATGTGTAGACGGACATACAGAGTAGAATAATAGTTATTGGAAACTCCAAGAGATGAAAGGGTGGAAGGGAAGTGAGTGAGGAAAAATTACCTGTTAGATGCAAAGGACACTATTCAGGTGGTGAGTATACTAAAAGCCTCACCTTTCCCACTATGCAATATAGTCATGTAACACAACTACACTTATACCCCCTAAATCTATCAAAATTAAAAAGTGAAAAAAAAAAAAAGAAAAAATGCTCTTATTGCCTAGAATTCAAGGCCAAGACTTTCAGAGGCAGTGGTCTTTGTTCTTCCCCAGCACACAGTAGTGGGTGGATTCAGAGTCTCCCATGTACTGATGATAACAACATTCAGTAACAATGACTTCAAAATATGGAAGAATTAGAGACTTTCATAGTGCATGTGGATCAAAAATTGCAACAATCTCCAGTAAATTAAAACAAGATGAAGTTCAAATAAGTATAATGTCTGGATTGAAAAGTCATGTGCAATTCCAGGTATATTGCTTTCTAATCTTATAAATGTTACAACATAAGATCTAATTTGGCACACACGATCAAAATATGGCCAATTTATGACAAAAGAATACCATTCACAAAAGATCAGCATAGCTTCACAAATAATAAACAGAAATAACATTTATATTAGAAGTAATTATATTTTTGGTAACAAAAGTAGTTTTAATTCAATACCCAAAGTAAAAGAATCTTGCATTTTGTAGCTTCTACGTTAGTCCAGTCTTCATTTTAATACAGTTCACTTTATTTGTTTCAATTCCATGTGATTTAATTCAAGTAAATATATATTTATATTGAACTATTACATGAAGGCAGTAGGCAGAGGCTGCTGCACATAATTATTTTCGTTTTATCTGTGTTAAGGCATACATCAAAGGAAAGAATAAAGCATTTTGTTTTATAACAAATACAAAGATCTAATCATGAATTTTCCAAATTTAAGATACAAAACTTTTTTAAATAAATTATCTTATAAATATTTTTCAGTTTTTTTTTTTTTTTTTGTTTGTGACAGAGTCTCACTTTTTTGCCCTGAGTAGTGTGCCATGGTGACACAGCTCACAGCAACCTCAAACTCTTGGGCTCAAGTGATTCTGTTGCCTCAGCCTCCTGAGGAACTGGTACTATAGAAGCCCACCACAACGCCTGCTCTTATTCAGGTTGGTCTCAAACCTGTGAGCTCAGGCAATCCTCCTGCCTCAGCCTCCCGAGTGCTGGATTATGGGCGTGAGCCACTTTGCCCAGGCCTATTTTTCAGTGTTAGATTATCAAAAGGAGAAAGGCAAATAAATACATGCAAACAAAGGAGCTAAAGAGACATATGACTAGGGACACTTATTAATACAAATCCATGGTGGCCTAATAATCTTGCTCTCCTAGTTTAAAAAAAGAAAGAAAAAAAGAAAATTCCTAAATTTGTAGGGTTTTGCTTTTCCTTCTACCATGTCTAATTTCAAGCAACTAATGGTTTAGTAACCAGCTTGAAAAGTTCCTGAATATTTATAGCAAGTGGCTTTTAGGAGCCATTTCAGGTGCGATGAAACTCCTGCGTCCCATCATGGCAAACTCATGTTTCCTTGGCAGAGACAAAGTTGGCCATTATTTTACCTCTCCTTTATTAGGCTGGGAAATACCCAGGGCAGTTTTCAAATCTATCTGGCACAGCCTTGCATTTCTCCTCACCTGACCTAATACCTCGGGGCAGGTTAGGCTTAGCAAAGATTTCGAATGAACCAAGTCTACACTATATTCCTACTACAGAAAATTATCCTCCTCTCAATCCTTTTTGGAAAAGAGGCCTAAATGCATAAATCAGTGGTTCTCAACCTTCCTAATGCCTCTGAAAGCCGCCACCCTTTAATACAGTTCCTCATGTTGTGGTGACCCCCAACCATAAAATTATTTCGTTGCTACTTCATCACTATAATTTGGGTACTGTTATGAATCATAAGGTAAATATCTGTGAGGCAGGATGCATTTTCATTGTGACAAAGAGGTGGCTACCCACAGGTTAAGCACCACTGGCATAATCCTTCTTTCACTGGATGTCTGGGAGCCTTGAGATGATGGCCACTAACGTCCACCCACATGGATCCACTCAGCACACTGTAATTTAGGCACCTCCCCAAGGTGGCAAGCCAAACAGTAAATTCTACAGATAAACGGAAGTGAAAACTAATGAGATCTGATCAAGGAATCGTATTCTAGCTGGAAAGAAAAGCAGTGACTGGGAATGTGATACAGGCTATGCCTGGTGAGAACCAGGCAGGCAGGGGCCGGGGAAGGGTGGAGAGTCTCCCCCGCCCTCTGCAGGAGCACAAGGAACTCTGCCTTTCAGCTCTTGATATGCCCATCCCTATCCAGCACTGTGCTTTCTGGGAGATAGTCTTGGTAAATATTCATAGACTGAACGATTGACCTCTCGCCCATGCAATGAGGTAGTCTCTCTTTCAAAAAAAAAATCAAAAACCTAATGTTGGTGAGTCTTAGCTATATTTCCTTACATCTATAAGCTCAGAATTCGGGAAAATTCTTTAAAGCCCTGTAACAAAATGATTGGGTTAGGGTAGAGCCTGATCAAGCAATTAAAGCTAGAATCCCATTTGGAGGAGAAAGGATGAATGGCAAGGAAGTCCTGCAAAGTGCAGGCTCAGAAGGGAAGAAACAAAACACCGCTGTTTGTCCAGTTCTACCAAGTACTGCGGTGGATGCTGAAAGGGATTGATTGCCATTCTTGAAAGAACAAGCACAAGTAACAGTTACCAGATAAAAAGGACTTTATTAGCATGCAAATATGTGGCTAATAGCTCCACCATTTAGAATTAGAGAAAAAAAAAAAAAACTTGGCATATTTTCCTCCAGTTTAATGGAGCAAGTTTAGGGAAACGTGGAGCTAATCCTAGCTTAAAATTTTATAAGCAGAGCATTTATTATGCCACCTGTACTTGTAACAATATCACTATTCCCCACATCTTACTCATAGTAAACACCCACAACATTTATTTCAATAATGCCTTTTTTGTCCATCTGGAGGCAAAGTGATTTTTTTAACTATCAGCCAGAGAGGTATTAATTATGCTCTTACCGAATGGTGGAATCATGCTAAGTGAAGCACCAGTTAGGCCGATGTGGGTCTTATTTTAGGAGAAATGGAGTCTCCTTCACATTCAGACGTCACATTCCCCCTGCTTAGGTCGCATCTGCCAAGGCCCCTGATACTTTGTATTTGCCACATTCCAACCTGCTCTCATCAACTCTCTCACCAGCTGCACTCGGCTAGATGCACGAATACTTTCATTCCCACTTGCTTAAAAATGGGGTTTTAAAAGTACCAGTAGCTGCTACAATCAGATATAATGAAGTATTTTATTCATATTCAGCTTGAAAATTCTACTCAACCATGATGGAATTTATAGAAGATGGGTAGAAGAAAAGGGAAACTTGATGGAAACTAAATCAAAGAAGCAAAAAGGCCTGAATCCTGCAGTTGCCACAGTTAGAGGGAGAAGCAGAGATAAGTTCCTTTTAAAACTAGGCAATGGGGCTAATGGCTTAACACTAAGGACTCTCAGCCCGTGGATAAGGATCAAGCTGACTCCTAAAATGCATTCTGTTCAGTTTGCAGTCCTGTTGTTTCTCAAATGGCTTTCCCTGGCAAGAACTGAGGCGGGGAAGGGAAGCCAGATGTAACCAGTAGGCGGGGCCCGCAGAATAAGCCTGCGTGTGAGCAGCTGCAAACAATCCACTTTAGTTCCAAGTCGGTGTTTAAGGACCTTGGGTGTTATAGTTAGAGAAGAAGGGGAGGTGGAAGTAAAAGTGGAACTGGATTTGGCAGACGTGCATTTTCCTATGGACTGTGTTCAATTCTTCTAATCATAGTTATTACAAATGTTTCTCTCCAATTTATTCCTCCCGTCACTTTGTGCTTTCATGTTGTCCCCACAATCTGCTAGTCGAGGGTATGAGAGTGGGTTTTGATCCTATAAATAAAGCAGAAAAATCACAACCCTTAAGCCACATATACACATCACACAAATCTCCTTAGCGTCTGCCCTACAGGGCTAAAATATTGTGGACATTTGGCAAAGGTTAGAATCGTCTGAAGTACGCAAGGACCTTAGTCATATCATAATTTCACAAATAGCAACGTCTGAATCGTGCATAGCTGTGTGACCTTCAGCACCTGCTTCCAGTCCCTGGGCCTTAGTTTCTCCTTCAGCAATTGTCGTTTTAGTCATGAACTTGTTAGCAGACCATCTTTATAATAATACTTGAAATGAGGATAAAATACAGGAAGAGAAACAAAAGGGTATTGATCTAGTATAATTCGAATTTGACCATTTCCCTGCAATCTTCTTCCTGTGTGCCCATCCATGGTTCTAGGGCACCTTTTCTTATTTGTTTGTTTGCTTGTTTTCTTTTTAGACCGTGTCTTGCTCTGTCACCCGGGGTAGGGTGCAGTGGTGCCAGCCTAGGTCACTGCAACTTACAACTCCTAGGCTCAAGCGACCTCCTGCCTCAGGCTCCTGAGTAGCTGGCAGTACAGGCACGTGCCACCATGCCCAGCTCATTTTTTTCTATTTTGGTAGAGAGAGGGGCTTATTCTTGCTCAGACTGATCTTAAACTCCTGACCTCGAGCGATGCTTCCACCTTGCCTCTCAGAGTGCTAAGATTGCGGGTGTGAGCCAAGGTAGTTCGATCCTTATTAGTCTTTCTGTTTCTTCCCATTTTTAACCTCTGAACATAAATTACACCATAATTAGAACTGATGTGGTGATGGGGATCATTTCTTTTTGTCTTTTATTCTCTGAAAACTCTGCTTTAGATGAGATATTAAAGTCCAATTCTAATATGGATGAGTTCTTAAAGCTTTAGAAAAAGTTTCCCCAATGCGAAGAGTATTAACTCTGGTGTCCTGGCCAAAGTCCAAATGAGTAATTACATTCTTTTCTGCTAAATCTTTCCTGCAGTTTTAATTGGGAACGGCATTCTTTATTTCTTTACCTCAACTACTACCCATTATTCTTGAGCATCTGTTTAAAACTGCTACATTCCACCCCAGTGGAGAATTCTTTGCAGTAGTTATCCTGATATTAAATGGCCTCTTTCAACTATACCCCATTTGCAGGTTATATGTGGGTGTGGGCAGGTGTGAGTAGTGACTTAAATATGATGATTTATAAAGTGCCTTGGGATCCAGATGGAAAGGACAATTTAGACCTGGGCTATCAGCATTGTGTGAAAAACATGCCTCTGTAAACCAGTTACTAATTACGCAATTACCTTCTGTGGCACAAGTAAAAAATGATGTGATGCTTTTCAGCAAATTCTAGTTTTAAGTAAATAATTCTTGGAGACAAATGATTAATTGCATTAAGTAGTCTTTACTAAATGCAATTTAGAGTATCTCATTTTTTAAAGGAAAAACTAAAGCAGCATGATAAAATAATTGTAATTTGTAATACATTTGTCTCCCTAGAAGGAAGTTTTCTACAGCAAAGGAAAATACTTGATTATTATTTTCTGTTTTCGAAGAGCATTAGTGTATTTTAACTGTTTAAGGACAGCGAATAAGGAAAGCGATTACATACTGATGGAGTTAGGGGAAGTTTCTCGTAGTAAAGTGATGGCCTTTTGGATCTTAAAGATACTCCGGTAGAGATAATTTGAGAACATGTTCACATAAGGGACAAATAAGAGCTTATGTCATTATTATCAGAGAACAATTCTTTCTGGTATAATAAAAAACAATCTGAAATTCTTCAAAGGTGGAAATTTAAATGTATAAGCTGATACCCCAGCTCAGAAATCTAGTGGTTAGATCTTCTAAGTGGACTACAGCCATGGGGACACAGTAGACACCATAGATGATACAGGTGACTCTGCTAAATTTAAGGTATTCGGTATTGTGATTTTTTTTCCCCCAGCTCCTGATTAATAAGGGATATAAGAACAACAAATCACTAGTTTCTTCTCTCCAGTGGTGGAGAGGAATATTGATAATTCTTTTCTCTCCCCAAAGAGACACTAATATAGTAAGATGGGAAACATTTTAATCTGCCTTTAAAAGAGATTTAAAGGGCAGCATCTGTGGTTCAGTGGGTAAATTGCCGGCCCCATATGCCGAGGGTGGCGGGTTTTGGCCGGCCCTGGCCAAAACTGTAATACAATATAGGCGTGCTTCATGGCGGGCACCTGTAGTCCCAGCTACTCAGGAGGCTGAGGCAAGAGAATCGCCAAAGCCCAGGAGTTGGAGGTTGCTGTGAGCTGTGTGACGCCACGTTACTCTACTGAGGGTGATAAAGTGAGACTCTGTCTTTACAAAAAAAAAAAAAAAAGAAGTTAAAAGAGATTTAAATATCTCCTGCAAGATCATGGTTATCTGGCAGAATTTTGTATCTGTATACTTTAGTGAACCCAACTGACATTTAAACAATCTGGTAAAATAAATCCAAAAAAATATTTCCCATGAGGAGATTGTCCTAGTTTGCATAGAACAACAGGGAGCCTGTGGTTCTGCCTGTTTTTACAAAAATGAGTGATGTCTACCTAATCTTACCAATCAATGCATTTCCTAAAATGATGGATTGGGCTGTAGTGACCAGGATTGATTGTGGAAACAACTGAATTTGATAGATCAGCCAGCACAGCGTGCTCTTCAGTGCAGGGTCTAACGGAACATCCAGAACAATGTAAACACCCCTAGAGTTATTTCCTAATGAAGTGGAATATCTGAGCAGCCAGAGGACAGGAGGAAATGTCCTTGGTAGAATCATCTGTACCCTCACTCAACACATAGTGAAAATAAATCCATTTCAACTGTGCATCTATTGACTTTCTTCAAGATCTCCAAGTACTGAAAGCCCCAGCTAAATGCCTTACACCATGGAAAACATCTTGCATTTGCATAATATTTTCAGAGATGCTCACTTCATCCTGACCCTAAAGGGATATGATAGTTCTCTGCATGTTTTATGTTGCTTTCATTTTCTACAAAGAGTTAGTCTAAATCGTAAAATGGGAATGGATATGCAGTGTGTTTCTCATGGGCTGTCAGGTCTTTCTGTAACAAACAAGTAAAAAAATCCCAAAGGTAGCTTGTCTTTATTTGAATTATTATAATCTTGAAAATTATCAGTGTTTGAATTGTAAAAGGAATTTCCCTTCCTTATTTCTGTTCATCCCAGACTGTTTGACTTATTCTTTTCAATTATAGATTATTGAATTTAAAGAGACACTTTATATTTCATAGATAGGTTTATTCCAAAATTTGTATACTGAGACTTTTGTTTAACAGGGTGGTCAATATTCTTTATCATTACAGATCATCGCACTTGAAAGACTTTTCATGCTATCTAGTTAGGTTTATTTTGGACTGAACTGATGGTTAATACATCAATCAGAATGAAGCTATAGGTTTTTCTAGTGGTATACTGGAGTATCCATGGTCCCCTTATAACCAATTTATTCAGCAAGCATATATTCTATGCTTAATAAGTGACAGGAAATAATGGTACCAAAAAATAGTAAGCGTTATCCCAATTGTATTTAGTTCATGTCTTGATTGATATTGGTACTTCAGGGGACCATAACCTTAACAAAAGTGTTTTACGATGAAATTTTAAAGCAATTCAATAAATAATGATTCTTTTTCATTAACTATTTTTGAACTTAGGTTCAAAGGCCTAGATTATACATTGGAGGTAATTCAAAGTACTTTTTCTTCAAATGAAACATAAAATTAAGGTAATCCTTTGTGGCCATGTAAGATTCCAAGACACTTGACTTAGAAATGTTAGGCTCTTACCAATTCCCTCGTGGAAATTATATTTCACCCTCTGTAATTTCTTGCAAATTGAATTTAGAAAACAATCATCAATCTCTACTCTTCTCTCTTATTCAGAGTTCTCTTGTCCATTAAAAAAAGCAATCATAATGTGCCCATAATGTCTATCTTTTCAGTGACTACTAAAAGGATCTCACAATATGCAAAAGGTCCCTTGTAGGAACCTTTGGGATAGTTGATTGTGTGTCAGTTTTGATGACTTGAGTCTCTGCTTATGTAATAAATTCAGTGTGGTTCATTCTTGCCTGATAACAGAAATAAATGAAATATAAGATTTATCATCAAGTCTTCAAACACTGACATCATTATACCAATTTCTTACAGGGGCATATTATTCCAGGGCAGTCTGGCCCCCTGCAGTTCACAACACTATATCCATCCATGTATTTAGCCTGAAATACTTTCTTTAATTTTCTTTGCATGTTTACCTCCTATTATTTCTGAGATTCAGCTCAAATATTACCTAGTTCTAAGGAGTTTTTCCTTAATAATTTTATGACACAGTGAGCCTTCTGCTATAATTAATTCTCTCAGAAGTCTGACTTCACCAGCCTGAAAAAAAATTTTTTATACATATAGCTTTGGAACTACTCTCTGGTTGTTTTGTATTTCATTCACTTTCAGTCATTTGCTCATTTATTCATCAAACATTCACTGAATGTCCAGTGCCATATGCCAGGCTACCTGGTCGATCTTGAAAAAACAGAAAACAAGTAAGCCTAAGCCCTGCTCTCAACAGCTATCTAGTCTAATGAAGCACACAGAAAATAAGTCTTGATACCCCGCCCTTGCTTCAGCCCCCAAAGCACCCAAAGGATAGATAGAACATAATTCTTTTAGTAACAGTGTCTCTGTGGCAAGGATCTTCAATAATAATGATATAGATGGTGGTGAGGGCAGTGGCAAGGTGATCTGTTTATTAAAATGATATTAGTTTGAGTTTAATCCATGGATTGGGAGTTAGAAATAAATGGAAAACTGTATTTGCTCTTACCCCATAGTCCTGAACAACTAAGGCATAGAATAATGAGAGAGTGAGCAAGAACTCAATACTTTGGGGGTTTGAGGGATAGATGTAGCTTAAACTAGCACCCCAAAATTTTCTGGATAGTTCTAGAAGCTGGATGAGACTTGTTACTAAAAGAAGAGTTACACATACAAAGAACTACATAATTAGAGTGACAAATACGTTACTTTTTATCCCCATTATAACAAAATTAAAATGATATGAGATATTCATAGAACATACATATGGATATATATGGAAATATCACCTATCTCAACTTGAAGGAATGGTGTCATTAGATATTGAGGAAGAGTGATCTTTTGACCTGCTCCTAAAAAATGAATAGAAGTCCACCAAGTAGGTAAGAGAAAGGAAGAGGGGGTACAGAGGAAAGCATTACAGGAGAGGAATAACCATTAATAAGCTTGTTGGTACACAGAAGGATTGTAAATCTTTCGTTATGGCCTAAAGACAGAAAACAAGTTAAAAAGTAACAGAGAGCCAGTTAGTCAAAGAACAAAATATGAAAGAGTTAGATGATATGCAAAGAATTTGGGGTATTATTCGGGGAGTCACTGACAAATTCTAAGTGTGGGTCAGATCTGAGTTTGAGGAAGATCATTCAGGCAGCAGAATAAAACATGGGTTAAAGGTAAAGTCAGGAGAATGAGTGAGATGCTATCTTAGGGTTAGCTGATGGTTTCTATTGGGAGAAACGAAGGTAGAAGTCTTGAAGTAACAGAGAAAAGCATGGCTTTGAAAAATAACTCGCGCTCGATGACTTAGTGGATGTGGCATGCAATGATAAGGGAGCCTGGAATAACACTTAAGAGTTTCCTCTTAGTCCTTCCAGGTCTGTAAATGGTGCCATTAAGCAAAACGGGTGACTCAGAAACACTAGTATGTTTGGGCAGTTTGGGAGCACGTATTTGCTCCATGACAAGGTTGCATTACTCTCAAGATCAGAGACCTTTTGTTTCATTGTTTTGATCCCAGTCATTGTGTGATACTCACATGTTATATTAATAATTAATTGCTGAACAGAATAAAGAGGCACACATGAGCCATTAGCATTTTACTGAGGGGCACTGTGAAGCATAGGAAATAGTTAAGAGAACCACATGAATATTTGCATTAAATATGCATTACATTTGCATACAATTTTACTTAATCTGTCAAAATGCTTCCATTTTTCATGTGTATTTTAAATATTCAAACACTATTATTGATGTCTTTTAAAGGAGCTAATACCCATTCTAGACAAAACATCAGTAACAGGCTAAGGACAGAGAAACAAACCCAACACCACCTGTTTATTCATATCCAAATGCCCACAAAGGACTATGCATTCCTCATCTTAGTAGCTATTTGTTATACTTTTAATTAACATATGATTGGTTTAAGCTTAGCGATGATCTTGCAAAATGATCTCTCTCTCATCTAAGACAACCTCTATTATATAAACAGAATTTAGTAAAGTTTTGTTACTGGCAGTGTAATCATGGAAGGTCTTGAAGACGGCTTATTTGGCAAAGAGACAAGATTGCAACTTCCTCTCAAATTGTAGGCATCTTTTTCTCCCCCATTATTTCTTGATCACTCTAGAAGTTGCTGAACTACTATCGAGAGGATGCTCTTGTCACTGAGTGGGGAGTAAAATAGATGGGTGCTTTCCAAAGTCTAGCTCTCCTGGTGCCAGTCTGGCCACAAGGAAATCATCCAAAGAGCTCTCCAAAGGACAGATTCACAGTCACTATCCTGGAGAATCTCTGTCAAGAGAGTTGATGTGCATAGTTTTAAAACCTTCCTCAGATAATTCTGGTGCAGAAGTAAGATTGGGAATCATTAAAATACACTTAGAAGGCATTTCAGACTTAGTAGTTCCAGGATTCCTCTTGATGCCTTCTTCCAGTGGAGCAGTGAAGAGTCTTTGCTCTGTCTCTGACTCAAGGGATTCTCCAAGTCTGAGAGGGGTAATGCCCAAATACATGGAAGTATAATCTGAATTATACCAAATCCCTGGGGAGCTGAAGATGGATTATCTCTAATTCCAGAAACTGAAAGGCCCTCTCACCTGACCATGGTAACAGTAGTTCAAAATCTCAAGTTTGTAAAGCCAAGTTTGGGCCTTATTATCCCAAACAACATACACAATATACTTAGACATGTCTAATCATGTTGAGCTCTCTCTACCTGAGTACCAAATATTCTTTCAATTTCATTCTTTTTCCAGCTCCCTCTTTTCCTCCTTTTCTATCTCTCTCCTTTCTAATATTTTCTTTCCTCCTTAACCACAGGAGCAGAATGTTGAGTTAATACTGCTCATGCCATAGCCACATTCATCCTTGATCTGTGCATGGCCTCTCCCTTATTTTGCTTATTTTTTTTTTTGCCTTATTTATTTCCCTTATTTCTACTTACACATAGTCACTCATGCTAATGTGCTAGATACGTATTCTGAAATATGTGTCTGTCTTTGTATAATAAATAATGCTTTCCTTTTGCAAGTTATGTCACATGAATGGGATTGTGTTAGAAAGTCTCTGTTTCTTATTTTTTACCCTGAGTATAGTTTTTAGGATCTACTCCTTCCATTGTATGAACATCTTATGTATTTCTTCTAATACTTGCATAGTGTTCTACAAGAAGACTCTAACACATTTTACTTATCTGTTCCCCAAATGAAAGACATGAACTTCAACATTGTGTCAATATAAACATTGTCCCCTCCTGGGGGGGGAAACATATTTCTCCAGATATATATCTAGTAATGATTGTGTCAGAGGTTGTATGTTTAACTGATTGCTTTAAGTACTCTTCACCTAGAGCCAAGTTTCTCTTCACCATATTGTACTAGTTTTTATACTCCCAGCAGCAAGGCTGAGATTTCCTATTTCCAACTTTCTGCCCAAAGCTTGGAATTATTCAAATTTAAATTTTGCTTGTCTTAAGGGTGTTAAGCAGAGTTTCAGTTTTAATTTTTTTCGTCATAATAGAAGTTGCATTGTCTTTTTATGTTTTCTAGGGTTCATCTCAATTAACTCTTTTGAGTGTGTCTTCTTATGCTTTTTTAACCTTTTAGGGTTCATCTCTGTTAACTGTTTGTTTATATCCCACATCTATTTTTTTATGAGCTCCTCATCTTCCTTCTCACTGATTTGAAAAAATTCCTCAAGTAACCAACATATTAGTAATGTGTCAGGTTTATTTAGAACAACTATCATTTCTCAAGTACATTTGTTAACTCCACCAATGATACTTTTGGTAAATGGAAAGTTTTCTTTTAATAATTTTTTTATACTCAAAACCATTAATTTTTTAACTCAGTGTTTTGCTATTTGGATCTTATTTAGGAAGCCTTTCTCTGTGCCTTGACACAGAAAAGTCTCCATATTCTTCCTGGAGCTTTATATTTTTGCCATTTGAATTTAGGACATTAGCTGGGTTTTTTTGGTATTTTTTTTTTTTTTGCAATTTTTGGGTAGGGCTGGGTTTGAACCTGCCACCTCTGGTATATGGCACTGGCGCCCTACTCCTTTGAGCCACAGGCACCGCCCAGGACATTAGCTGTTTTTGAGCCCATTTTTTAATGCGGTATTGGGGAAGGGGTCTGGATTTATTTTTCTATGTAATAAGTGAACCACTGTTTTCAATACCATCTACTAAAAATGAGTCATTTTCTCATTGCTATTTAGTCAACCCTTATAATATATCAATAGTCCTATGCTTATAAAAATTCTTGTCTGTTCCAGAGATATAACTCTTTATTTCCTCACAGCACAATACTGTCTTTTTAGTGATCAGAGTGGGAGATCGTCTCACTTTGCTTTTCTTAGTTAAAAATTAATTTTATCTTATTTATGTTTGTGTGTGTGTGTGTTGTGAATGTTTGGTAGATTATACATAATAATTTGTTATATTGAAATTTTAATTTAATTTATAAGCCAAAATTGGGGGAAAGCAATACCTTTAAAAAATATGATTTCAGGATGGTGCCTGTGGCTCAGTGAGTGGGGTGCTGGCCCCATATAGCAAGGGTGGTGAGTTTAAACCCAGCCCCAGCCAAACTGCAACAACAAAAAGTAATATATATATATATATATATATGATTTCATTCTATTTTGAACTTAATCCATGTCTTTACTTATTTATTTACTATTTTACATTTTTAAAGAGAGTTTTCTTGTTAACGCTAAAGGTGTTTTGTATTTCTACCTTTTCTATAGTCAGTATAAAACTTCGGTACATTTTTGGAATACAATGTTCTTTATACTCTGGATATTCTTCTCTAATTCCAGTTTTCTAAGTTTTAATTGCAAGTAGATATTTAATATTTACAAAATTTTTCCTTCATCTATTGAGAGAATTATGTAATTTTTTTCCCATTGCCCATTAAGGTGTGGTATTACACTGCTACCTTATATGATGTTAAATCATCCTCACCTTGGGTGATAAACACTTTCTTTTTAGAATAAATGTTTTAAATACATATACTAATGAATTGGATTACTAATAGCTTATTCAGACTTGTATGTTGTTCAAAGTTAAAATGATCCAATAATTTCTAATTTTTTGTACTGTTTTTACTTGGTTTTTTAAATTTGAATGAGCTAAGTCACCATTTTTTCATCATGTAAAATAATTTGTAAAATTTAAGAACTACCAAGCTCTTGAAATTTTACTAAAATTTATACAAAATCACTTGGAGCACTTGGATAAAGAGTTTTTTTTGGAAAGAAAACCTTTGACTATCACTTTATATAATTGTCTACCTATTTAAGTTTCCTATTTATTCTTATTGCAATTCAGACATTTTTAATTTTTTAATATTTATACTTTTACTTGGACTTGGAAATTTATTATCATATTATAATTCTTTATAAATATTTCTTAATTTGTCTCATTCTTTGCTCTCTTTCTCATTTCCCAATTTCCATTGATGCAATTTTTTTGTGTTTCTTTGATTTTTGTTGTTTTGTTTTGACTCTTCATAAAATTTCTCCATTTTATTAATTTTGTAAGAAAACAAGACTTTCATTTGAATTTATCATATTATTTTACATAAATGATTCCTGATCTCGCTTTGTTATCTTTATTTTTATACCTTTGGATTTATCAAATTCTTAAGTTCAAATGGTTTGTTCATTTGTTTTCCAATATTGTTTGTTTTCACATAATAGTATTTAAAGCTATAAAATAATCCCTATGTAACAATTCTTCTCTACACACAGTTTTAAATGTACTATTTTATTTTGTTTTATTTTATTTTATTTTACTTTATATTATTTTATTTCAAGTGAGGCTTGCTCTGTTTCCCAGGCTGGAGTACCATGGTGCAATCATAGCTCGCTGCAACCTTGAGCTCCTGGGCTCAAGCAATGTTCATTCCTGAGCCTCCAGAGAAGCTGGGACTATAGATGTGTATCATCACATCTGGATGATTTTTAAACAATTTTTTTAAAGGTGGGATTGCCTCACCTTGCTCTTGACCTCCTGACCTTAAGCTATCCTCCCACCTGAAATCCCCAAAATGCTGGAATTACAAACATAAAATACTGTGCATGGCCTAAATACACAGGCCTATTTTAAATGCCATTTAAGTAATTTCTCTTAAGATGCTCTATTGAGCTAAATAATTGGTTAGAAATAGCTATTTTGTTAGTAATTTCCAGATAAGTAATGGTATTTTTTGGCTCTTCTTTTATAAATAATTTCTAATTTTATTGTATTTTTGTCAGAGAATATAATTTGATAATAAATCTTTGGAATTTATTTATGATTTGGGAGGGTTAGTTTATAATCAATTTTTATAAATGTTTCATATGTGCTTGAAAACAATGTAGAGTATACATTCATTATAGCAGACATCTGTCTATTAATTCAATCCATTCAAATATGTTCTTAAAATATTGTATATCTTTCTTTTCTTTTTTTTTTTGTCCACTTATACTTGTGGTTTCTGAGCTTAAATCTTATTTATATATTTCTCTTTTTAGTTCAGCTGCTGGTTGAAGTATTGCAAGGCTATATGTTCAGGTGCATATATGTTCATTCTTGTTTGATCTCTTTATTACATACAATGTCTGCTTTTTGGCCTATGTTTTTGATTGGCTCAAGTATTCATTTGCATGTAATTCCTGTATGTTCAAAGCCAGGAGCCTTCATTTTCCTTGTGCCCCTCCTTAACTCTATTCCTGTAACAGTTTCATAGCTGGATATTAACAAGAGCAATCAGAAAGGAGCCTTTGTGAACAACTATTTGTAACTTCTTCCTTTCTATGGTCCATATTCATATCCTCACAAATCATTGAGTAGATCAAGCATATTGATATAAAATAATGGATGTTGGATTATCCTTGCTAACAAGCATCTCGCTCCTACATTCTGAGTAGAGCAGAAGAGAGAGGTTCACACTCACAGGAAAATGGAAGAAGATGCCAGCACCTAGGATGTTTTATTGTTGGAAGGGGGAAGTAGAATATGGTCTAAATCAGTGGTTCTCAACCTGGGCAGCGACCTCTTTGTAACAATGAAAATACATCCTGCATATCAGATATTTACATTATGGTTCATAATAGTAGCAAAATTACAGTTATGAAGTAGCAACAAAAATAATTTTATTGTTGAGGGGTCACCACAACATGAGGAACTGTATTAAGGGGTTGCGGCATTTGGAGGCATTAGGAAGGTTGAGAACCACTGGTCTAAATGAATATGAAATATAAGGATAGTACCACGGCATATGTGTGTCACGTCATTTTATTCATATTCTTGCCAAGGCAGATATTTCATTTACTATAGATAAAAAAACTGAGGTTTGCTAAGGAAACCATATTTACCCAATGCCGCAGAGCTAATATATGGCAGAAGTGAAATTCACATTTTTTGAAGTAGACTGAGCTGTCATTCTATCTTTCTATGTTAAGGAAATTTGTGATAGCAGAATTCCTTTTATCTCAGAATACTGTGGCGGTCAGAAGTCAAGGGGGAAAGACTCAGTTTTTATACTTTGGTTCATAGATAGATAGCATAACTTTATACAAAAAAACACAAAGGAGATGAGACTCCTTTTAAAGAAAGCCAGCACTTCTGACTAGCCTACCGTAACATTACTGAATGTCTGTCAAGGTTTTTCTTAAAAAATTGCAACAGAGAAATTCAAATTGTTAAAGTTAATTGCAGGATTAAATTGCCATTTGTCAATAGCAGTGTAATTTGTATTATAAATTACAGGACTGTAGCTTTCAGGCATATTTTATCAATATGTTTTCAATGATTTAATAACAATATTTCTCAAAAATAAGCCAAACCATTTTTTTTCTGCCTTTTAAATGAACATGTTCAGAGGATTTTCATCAGTGTGCTAGCCAGCTCTGCAAAATTTCTAGTAAATAAATTATCACCAGGAGGCTCAAAATCCATTACCATAAAAAAGGCCATTTTTCCCTCCCTAATCGATTGCCCGCTGTGTGACTGCTAATGGGACCATACACACATGTTGTGCAGAGGGAATTCGTTTTCAGGTTCTCTCTCTTTTCTAAAATTTATTTTACAAAGAATTTCTCACTAAACTCATAAATTAGTCAATGCATAAAATGAACACTTCAGCTTCCAGCAGGAGAAACATTAAGGTTGTGCACCTAGAGAATTTTCCAAACTGATTCCCAAGGAAAAGCATGTTGCACTAGATGATTTGCAAGTACTACAGCACCTGCCAGGTACAGCCAGTCCTTACCTCACTCCCTACAATGTAGGTTGGTTGCCCGGTCCTATGTCCTTGTGGGCAAACACATTTCTTCTATATGCTGATTGCTATCCCATAAGACAAATGCCCTGGACAGTATTGGCCTTTGAGTCTAGAAATTTTGAAATGATCTCAGGGCAACTCAATCCATTTTACAAAGTCATCTCATTTCGTTCCCACAATTCCATCTTTAACCTCCAATTCTACTCTTCTATCCTTCACAGCAGATATTATAAACTCCCCATTTAGAGCATCTTATGAGCCTTTTACAAGCCCAGAGGTTTGGCTGCTAAATCAGCCTTGCCCATGCACAGAATAGTCAATCTTAGGGAAGAAAATAAAGTGAGTGGAATGGGAAGGGCCTATCTTCCCTCACTTTATTCCAACTGAGAGCCACGAAATCTGAAAGTTTATTTGAAATTTATTTCTTTTGGCCACTCCAGTTCTCTTCTCTCAAAAACTTAAAATTCTGAGGTGATAAGAAGATGTAAGTTCAATTATTTAATCACTTCTCTTCATAGATTATTTGTCTTGATCAAGGTTTCACTCTTTAGAGGTAAAGTCTAGAGTCTAATGTGTTTCCTGATTGTTTGAGAATGAAATTACCTATGTTTTGAATGACAGTTGAGTATTAGTGAAATGAAAGTATCCTAAGAATGGGATGCCTGCAAAGATTGCAGTCAAGTGAGGGTCGATAAGAGAAAGCAAGCCAGGGATAGAGAACAAGGAAATTTGAAAAGGCTTACTTGTATAAGGCGTCGAAAATTATAGTGGGTGCACTTAGTGGACTGAAGTCATTTCTCTTTGTACATAGGCCTGATTCTATCTTTCAGAATATGTCATGCTTTCTTTAAGACATTTAAAAAATTCTTGTACAGTAACCATTTTGTTTTCTCATTCTCTCCTTAGGTAAGTTGCCATTCCTGCCTTTTTTAAAGAAACGAAATTTGTCCTGGAAAGAGGCATTCATGAGGCAAGTAACTACTCTGCTGAGGCTCTTTTACTCTCAGTCTTTGGGTAACTGCTTCCCTTTGTCTGTCTTTGGTTATCTAGAGATTTAAAGGCATAGAGTTTTATTTGCTAAAGAGTGTATAGGGCTGATGATATCCTCAGTGGTTATTTGGAGACTTTCAAAAACTATAAACAAATATGCATTTGTTTTCATATTTGTGATAATTGTCAAGTTTCTTGTCTATTTCTTGCTGTGGGCTCACGACAGCTCTTGATGACTTTGCAAAAACCAAATGGCATTTCTTCTCCTATCACTGAGCCACAATAGTGGTGGAACTCAAATTTTTCTCTGGAGTAATATAGGTCATTTCTTTACATCAAATGTGAAGTTATTTCATAGTTATTGTGTCCTTGAGATTTTCACTTATCAGAATAATGACTGAGATGCATGGTTTTTTTTGTTTTTTTGTTTTTTTGTTGTTTTGGTTTTTTTGAGACAGAGCCTCAAGCTGTCACCCAGGACAGAATGCCATGGCATCACAGCTCACAGAAACCCCCAATTCCTGGGCTCAAGCAAGTCTCCTGCCTCCACCTCCCAAGTAGCTGGGACCACAGGCACCCGCCACAACGCCCAGCCATTTTTTTTTTTTTTTTTTTTTTGGTTGTAGCCGTCATTGTTGTTTGGCGGGCCCAGGCTGGACTCGAACCTGCCAGCTCAGGTGTACGTGACTGGCACCCTAGCCCGTTGAGCCACAGGTGCCGAGCCAAGATGCATGTTGAATGATTAGGGACTCTTTGGATTATCATGATCGAAGGCAATGTAGATAACACACTTTAGAAACATCTTTGTCTTTTCTTTGTAATTCTTTTGCTAAATTTTCTTTCTTAGGACCCTCATGATTATTTCACTCGTCTCATAAACACAAGATTCAATAATTCATTTATTAATAGATAAATAGATAACATATTTAGTTGTATAACAATCAAGGAATAAAACTGTGGCTACTAATGAAATGTGATAGAATATCATAAAGAATAAAGGATGGAGATGTATTATTTATAGATCTTTTCACCCAATGGAGTTTTTTAATAAATTACTGTTCCAATACGTCGTCCTCTAAACTGACTAAAACTGCAGTTTTTCTAAGTACAGAACCCTCAAACATATTTGGATATTTTATTATGAAGAGAGAGAGTGTGTGTGTGTGTGTGTGTGTGTGTGTGTGTGTTTGTATGCATTTACTGAGATTGGATACAATCAAATACGAAGTTTAAATGAAGCTACCTGGGCAATGTTGAGATTGCCAAAATGATAGGTCTGAAATGAAGAAAACACAAATGTAAATCATGCTCTTGTGAAAAGAGCCACAGATCCTTAACAGTTTGAAAATAAATAGTTGTAGTGGGATTTATGGTATTAAAGCTTAGGACTAATTACAAACATTAATTTTCTTTGGTAGCATTGTTATAGCATTTCCATAGCTAGAGGGTCCCAGGCAAGCCCCAAACTATATATCTTAGAAATTCTTTCCTTAATTATTAACACCTTACATTACTGAAATTTAAAGATCTCTTCTATTCAAATTGACTTTTTATCAACCCTACAATTTATTTTATTTTTAAAAAAGCTTTTAATTATTTAAGATAGTGATATTTTGTCACATTAAGATTTTTCACTTCTTTGCCCACTTCTCAAATACTACCTCAAATTTCCTTTGTGTTTAGGCTTTTAACACCACAGGAGAACAAATTTAAAATATATATATTTTCATTGATATTTTCCATAAAAGAATTATGGTTGCTCTGGGAACTTTAACGGAGAGTTTTCTGACTCGTGTGTAATTATAATCTTGGTCTTAATGATACATTAGCATATTTTTGCATCTGATTTTATAAACAAATGCAAAATTCTATAATAATGCCGTCTTGAGTGGCAAATTTAGAACCATAGTATTTAGGTAATTCCTAAATATAAGATGCCTTTAGATAAGGATGGAATACATTGCTATCTACAAACATAAGATAGAACAGTAAAACTGTCAACAGATATCATTATTTCAAGTTGTTTCAAGCAAACAAATATAACTATTATTCTCTTTACGTAGTACTGACAAAATTAAAATTTCACCTTAAAAATTAAACTTTGCTTTTGACTCTCTTTTAATCAGAAATATTCAATTTAGTAATCATTTAATAAACATCTATTTATTATTGGGAACAATGCTAAATACTGTTGAGAATAGATAGATGATTGATAAATAGATAGATAGATAGATAGATAGATAGATAGATAGATAGATAGTAGATAGATAGATGAACAAAACAGCTGTTGTTTCCAAGTAGCCCCAATAGAGTAAGTAGTAAAGGTAGAAAACGTCCATATCGATGAGTATAACATAGTGTACAATTCATAAACACCTATAAAAAAGCACAGAGTGTTGAAAGTGCCTAAGAAAAATAATATTTTAAACTGAGAAACAAAAGAAGACTTTATGAAATGATTACTCATGAGCCAAGAGGATGGACAGAAATTGGATGGAAGGTAATTTAGAAACACACCAGGTAGAAAACCCAACGAGCGAGATCCAGAAGAGAAAAGGGCATTGGGGAGGCACCCAAGAGGTTTTAATAAGGTACCGTGAAAGCAGCTAATTGTCTATTAAAACACATTGGATTATATGATTCTCAATTCTCCAGGATTAATTAAATATTAGTGTAATTACATGGTCTTAAGAAGATAGCAAAAATCTTTTTTTTTTTTTTGCAGTTTTTGGCTGGAGCCAGGTTTTAACCCACCACCACTGGCATATGGGGCTGGAGCCCTACTCCTTGAGCCATAGGCATGCCAGATAGCAAAAATCTTGACTTCATGAGATTCTCCTTTTTTAAATTCAATAGTGAACCGTTGGGCAGCACCTGTGTCTCAAAGGAGTAGGGCACCGGCCCCATACGCCGGTGGTGGTGGGTTAAAACCCAGCCACAGCAAAAAAAAAAAAAAAAGCGTACCATTTATAGAAATTCAGCAGTACATATGTGGCAGTGAGTTAATTGTGTACTCTAAAATGTGAGTTCCTTCACTGGTTTGTAAATTTATGGAAGAGGGGATTATAAATTCATTGGAAAATGTATTCTCTCTTAGTATATTTATCTTAGTATATCCAGTTTTTAGCTAAGTTCTCAATATATAGTTTGGCTTAAATAAACACTGTGCCATTGTCTTAATATTTTTTTTCAGTGTCTTGACTTATGACACCAAGTCACATGGGACTTATTCTTCCTTATTTCTGCAAATTATTCAACTGCATGTCCTGTAACAGAACACCTGGGCCTCACCAAAGGAATAGTTGTTAAAAGCAGAAACTCTGAAATTTGTCTGCCTGTGATTCAATCCATTTTCCCAGTATCCAGCAGTATAACTGTGAACAAGTTTTTTAATCTCTATATTTTTCTGTTTCCTTATCTCTAAAATGGGGATAACAAATCAAGAGTTATTTTGAAGATAGGATGGGTTCATTTAGCAATCTATGCCTGACTCATAAACTACATAAGGGCTTGTTATTTTCTTCTTTAAGTGTGAAAATATAGCCCTTGTTAAGCCTTTCTTTAACATTAAATATAATTAAATAGCTTTTATAATAATTCTTTGGAACTAATAAGTAAACTTCATAAGATATGCCATGTTCCTGCTTTAAAAGTTACTGAGAATGTACATATTATGTATCTGTGTAAAATTGTATTTTATGTAGAGATTCTGTCTGAAGTAGTTTGAACAAAGCTGAGGCTGGAGCAATTGGAGACGCTGTGTCTTATGCACAGCATCTATTTTCCTACATCTCTAGGTTTTATTCTTTGCTATAGACTTTGACCAGGAATTTTACTAAAGAGGTCAAACCTATCATCTTTCATTCTCTTTGGATGCTTCTAATTTATACTCATGTTGCTTTTGCTAACAAACAGTCCCATGTAGCTAAGATTTTTAGTATTTAATTCTGCATTGATAACTGAAAAGTGTATTTGGTAATAATGGGTATCGCTGTTTTCATTTGTCTCAAGTGCTAGTTTTATTGTCATCCATAGCAGTTTAATGACCCAAACCTTGACAATACTCTGGGATGAGCTGTGTGATGGACAACACTTAAATGAAAAGGAAAGACCGGGGCAGCGCCTGTAGCTCAGTGGGTAGTGCACCGACTACATACACTGAGGCTGGCGGTTCAAACCTGGCCCAGGCCAGCTAAAACAATGACAACTGCAACAAAGAAAAAATAGCCGAGCGTTGTGGCAGGCATATATAGTCTCAACTACTCGGGAGGCTGAGGCAAGAGAATCACTTGAACCCGAGAATTTGAGATTACTGTGAGCTGTGATGCCATGACACTCTACCCAGGGTGACAAAGTGAGACTCTGTCTTAAAAAAAAAAAAAAAGAAAGAAAGAAAGAAAGAAAGAGAGGAAAAATAAAAAAGAAAATGAAAGACCTATCAGTAAGCAGGGACTCAGTGAGGGAACATGGACATCTGAGTTTGTCATTTTGAAGAAGCTTTTCCAGAATAAACAAAGATTCTAATGAAAGTGTTTTCAATATTATTTTCATGTTCCAATACAAAATAACAAGGAAATATTGAATGATGCAGTTTAGTAAACGGTCATGTATTTTATGAGCAATTTTATCAAAAGTGTTGCTATTTTGCTAACTAGCTAACTAGCATTATCATTAATCTTTGTATTGTGTTAGAAAACTTTGAATATGTAAAAAATGATACAATTATTCACTTATAGTTTAGAGTGCACAAAATCAAAAACTGAGCCATGGGTGAAGTACACAGAGTGGATGCATTTAATGAAGTTTACTTGCCTTTCCTTTTACTTTGGACAATGGGGGAAGAATATTCTTGAAGCTGAATTTGCTTGAAGGAATTATGAGAAGCAAAACAGGAAACTATAGTAAGAGTAGGGGTTAATATAGAATAATGTTAGGTGTCAGTATTGATGAAATGGCCATGGGGGTGGGAGGGAGCAGAGCAAATAATAAACACAGACTTAAACATTTTCCAAGTTCCTAATTAAATAATATGTAGAGTTTGATAAAGATACTTCAAACTTGGGATTTATCTGCTCAAGGAAAACAGCTATAAAAATCTTTCCAGGTTATAAAGAATTATGTATACACACATAAAAATATTTTATAGAGTATATTATTGGAAGGTAATAGTGACATTCACTAAAGTTCTTCAATTTATGATATGCTACAGCCTTTTGGAGACTATGTCTTATTTCAAAGTATAGCAGCAGTGTGTATGCATTTATTTATAGTAAATTGATAGGTAGATAGATAGATAGACAAATATAGGTGTAGATACATAAACTAATTGCTTGTTTAGCCTCAAATCCATTCCTCATGCTTCCCCTGCTGTGCTGTGTATGACAGGGATGGACCCTACAAACTGAGCTTTCCTGCTTCATTGCTAACTGGTTTCTTAGTAGGTAGACACTGGGAGTCACTAGTGGGAGGTTGGCAGTGAGGCAAAGGAGCTGAGTTGTTTCTCTCCATCTCTCTCTGTGTTTCTGTATCTCTTCCATGGTCCCCACTTCTGCAGGGCAGGCAGCCTCTGCAATGATGTCATTTCCCTCGTGTGGCCTGAGTCCCAGGCCATGATAACAGCATCTGAGCCTTTGGTTGTAGAAACGCCATTATCTTTCTGCTATTGCTAACCCTTGGTGTGCACCATCATCCCCTAATTAGTTATTAGCTGTTCCAACATTACTGTAAAGTCTTCCTCGGATTAAATTCCCTCTAATGGGCCACCTCACATAAATGTTTTCCTGACTATACTTGTTCCGATTCAACAGATTGAGCTTATAATTTGGAGTCACTGCGCAACCTTATCTCATAGCCATTCTTCATGTTAAATAGAGATTTAATCATTCAAAAGGTGCCACCACAACCAACCCAGATCTTCTAGACTTTTCTATCACGTGGCATAGCTTTGCTTCTACTACTTCCACATCAGCCTCGCACCTTTTCAAGCACATGCAGTAACAACCATTTTCTTATTTCCTGCTGCAAACACCAACCTGATTAGAGAAGAAAATGGTTAATGTGCTTTAAGTAATTACAGAAGACGATGTTCTAAACAGTGGGTTATTAGTTTAAATTCCAAAAAGAGTTTAAGACACAGGGAAAGGATTTGGAAAAACTGGCAGGAGGGTGGAGTTTTTGACTTTTTTTTTTTTTTTAATATAGAGAATGATAAGCCTAAGTTAGGCAGTGGCCTTCGGGGAAGAAAAAGAACCTGAAAAGAGGGATGTGGTAATAAACACAGGAAGCCGGCAAAGTCTGAGATTGATTAAAACAGAGTGAGTGTGGGGAGTTGAGGGAAATAATGAAGCAAAAACTAGGAGAAACCACTGTGAAATAAATACAAGAGGGCACAAAATGCCTGGCCTCCAGTTTCCGCATGAAAAAGTAGAGATCAGGTGAAGGGGAAATGGCTGCAAATATAGAGTAATTGTAAGTTTGTAGAATGAGGAAGTAGTTTTCAATTTGCTGCTGAAGAAGGCGGTAATCTTTAGATGTTGATCTATGGAATCGACACATTGAAAGACAGGGTGAGAATGTTAAAATTAACCTCTGCTAGGCCAAGTAGAGTGCATTTTCCTCCAAAATCTCACTCTTTGAAATACAGTATATACACACTTAGAGGATTTAACAGAGGTTTTGGAAAATTCACCATTTATAATGGACTCAATAGCACATGTTAATTGATTGAAAGGGGAACTAATTGAAATTTTTGCAAACTTTTGATATACCATATCCAATATTTATAGTTCATTTCAGATGAAAGACATCATTCACCAATGTCAAAGCATCCACCTAGTTATAGCACAGCTGTGGTTAGAGATCATTGTTTTTTTACAAAATAACAACCATTTGTGGTGTGATATTACCTTAAAAGTATTTTTGCTTGTAGATGTTATAGCTCTTTGGGGGTCTCTGATTTTAGAATAGATGTTTGGCAGATCTATTCTGAAAGCACTTAGTCAAATTTGAAAAGAATTGAATGAACCTGATACTTCTGAGTACCTGGGGAAATAAGATGAGGTATATTCAAATTTAAGATGAGTAATAATAGACTCAATATTTTTTCACATTGTATTAAAATATAGTCTAATGCTTAGAAAGGCTGAGAAACTAATGTTGAAACTAATATAATAATTACTCTTAGAAAGAAACAATGCATTTTAGAGGCCAAAGGAAGGGCTAGTCTCTTCTAAGAATCGTTTGTACTAAACCATTTAATTTTAGATGCCAATTGTTCTTGCTGAAGATTGTAAAGCAATTGGAAAAAATATAATACAAATATTACATTTATGAACTTGATGGTGTCCATGACTTCCTTTGGCTTCTTCATCTAATAGGTTCAAGACTAGATTCTTTACAGTTAATCAAATTAGGGATTATCTAAGCATTTTCTGTCTTCCTTCCTTCACTTAATAGAAAATTGTCTTTGAACAATAATACAAAAATTTTAGTCCTAACAGAGTCTTATTTTATCCTTCTATCCTTCCATCTATCCATCCACTTATCAAAAGTAAAATTCTAGGCTCCTTACTATGGAGTGCCATTTATCAGCTCTGAGACTTCAAGCAGGTCATGACGTTTAGATACTTACATTTCCCCAAATGTAAAATATATAAAGTATTGTCTACTTTGTAGGAGTGCTGAGGGATTCAATGTAGATTGAAATGTTTTATAAACTTGAAAGGGATATATTAATATTAAAGTTTATCTTTTTATAAAAGCAAATAAATACCTACTACGTGAAAAATTGGGATGAGGCTCTGGTGGGGGAGGTCAAAAATTAATAGAACATGACGTCAACATAAAATAATTGGTAATATAGTTAGAAAAGTCACTTTGGTTTTGTTCTCTTATCTTTTTTGGTTCTAAAGCTAGAGAAAGCCCTTAGAAACAAAGTTTCTGAGGCTATCACTTGTCTTGGAAACTAGGCTTGTTATCAACTATTTAAGTATAGTTTGAGTATTGTGGAAATCACATAATATTAGAGTTGCAAGATTTCTAGCAGGCCTTTCGACTCATTATCACAAATCATAAAACCACAGCCTATAGGGATGAACTGACTTCTCCACACTCATCCAGCCATGGATGAATCAGAAATAGATTCTGTTGTCTTTATTTCAAACACAGAAATATTTTCATAGGATTACTTATTCTGTTTTATCCCCAAAACTTTGTTGAGCTGTGCCTTGTTATATTCTTTTAGATGGAAACTTTAAAGAAAATGTGACAAAAGAAAAATACATGGATTAAAAGGAAAAAACTGATCAACCTAATGGTCCTTTAATGGTCCTTTGTTGCAGAGCTTACATAGAAGGATTTGACCTCTTCAGAAATTCCCATTAGAAAAAAAATAGGTCAGCAATACTAGATGAAGAGCTAGTAAGTTCTTTAAAAAGAAATAAAGCATTTAAATTAATGACAATTATATGTGGGCTTTGTGGAAATTCCGGGGTGCACAAAATGTGTGACTTATAATTATAAATAGCTGTTTATTGGCTTGAAAATCTTAGGAATTATATACTGGCAAGTACCACTTTGGTAGAAAAATTAAGATAATAGGGAATAGAATCATATTTCCTATGTTAGCATCTCATCTTAATTTTTAATTGAACCCTAGTTCTGTATCTGCAGTTATGTATGAGATATTGCCAAGTTTATATCACAAATTCCCACCACCATGCAGAATTAATAAATGTTAACATTGTCATATTTACTTCTAATTGCTTTTATGAATAAAACATTACAAATTGAGTAACTCTCTGCTTTCCTATTCCCTTTGTTAATAATGTGTTTGTTATCCTCATGCTTGTTTCTGTAAATCTAGATTTTGATAGTTTCTACTATGTAGAATTTACTGGGTGCATAATAGATGTTTAACAAGCTTCTTAATCCTAATATGAAAAAAAAGTTACCTTTTAATGCTTTTCAACTTTTTCATGCCATTTCTGATTTTGTTCTGTTTTATTTTTCATCTAATTATTAATATCATGATTCTAAATCATATTAAGAAAAAGGCAAATTAAATTAAATTAAAGAGGCACAGGAGAACAAGGTATTTCCTACATTTATATACTCTTACTTAAATATCTCCCTTTCCCTTTTTCTCAAACTTGACTATTATAATTATTGTTTTACAACTCTTCGTTGGTTCTTTTTATTATTATAGCTATGCTTGTCATTCTTTGAGTATTTAGCAGAATTTTAAAAGAAACTAGAAGAGGAGAATCAGACATAGATATGAAGCCTGAGTTACATTGGCGGAGACTTCCAGAGTTTAAGAATTTTTATGAAGCAAAGAAGATATAGTCTTAGAATTTATTTTCAACATTCAATTGTAGAGACAATTGGACTGAAAAATATCAAGAACCAGGAACTATGGTGGACTATGTATGGGACAGTCCCCCCTTAAGGTATTTTTTGCCACTGTTGAAATTCACACAAGTATTCTGATTTTTAAAGCTATAACAAACAGAAAGGAAATGATCTAATGACTTCTTCCCACCTGGGGGATGTTAAACGCTAGAAGACAGTCTCATCTCAGTTTGACATGAAATGTAAGCCCAGTGTTTGAATATAGATCATGTCCTAGTTTTCCATATCTTCTTTTTATCCTATTGTTATATGGCTGTAATGGTCTGGCCTCGTGACATATTCGAAGGCCATCAGGAAGCTGGGGAGCCAGAGCAGGATAAAAGCATTTGGCCTGCACTGTTACTGAAAGGTCAAGTGACACATGTGTTTACATGCGTTCTTCTACCAACTCCCCAGCTAGTGCACAACGCGAGGTATCGACAAGCCTGAAAAGCCATCTGTGGCTCAGGCATCAACAGAACCCATGAACAACACAAATCACAAAGAGCATCCTGTGGCTTTATTATTTCAGTTTTCCTAAGATCTACATTGACTAATTGGTTTGATTTTGTTCCTGTGGGTACTCTGCTCTCTGCCAACCTAATAAATAACTATGCTATTATTAAAAGCAAACTTAAAACCAGGCTATATTGCTACTATTGAGCTATCTGCTTGTATACTCAGGTAATGGAATACTTGTTTCTCAGTAAGGAAATGCTTTTATTGAAGAGTCACAATGCTCTTTACAAATATTAATTCATTAATTTGCTTGAGCATCCCTCTGTGGATCCTAGAAAGTACTATTTTTCTCAGCCTGTAAGGGAAGAAAGAGAAAAGCACTGGCCCATTTTCCAAAGTTCACACTGCAAAGAGAAAGACAGGACGAAAAACCATACTCCTCTCAACATTCCATTAGAGCTATAGCATTATATTTTGTTTTGAGCTTGTCACAATCTAAAAAGTTTACCTAATTTATCTCTCAGCATCCACCCATATATATAAAAGCTTGGGTGAATGATTTGAGCCTTCAAAACTTCAGTTTCTTCATATGCTAAAGAGTAAAATGATACATAATTCTGTTAAGATTGTTTAGATCAGTGATTCTCCACCTTTTTTTTTTTTATCTCACAGCACATTTGAACCTCTAATTAAATGTCCATGGAACACTTAAATTATGTTGATCAAAACAAAAAAAGTGAAAAGAAGATAGTTATTGTGCTTTTAACGTCTTTTGAAGATAATGTAATTAATGATCTTTAAAAATTTTCATGGCACAGCAGTGTGCCACAGCACACTGGTTGAAGATCACTAGTTTAGAGGTCTTCATTAGATGCTATTTTCGAACTGCTTAGTACAGTACGGTCCTTTCCTGGTACATTGTGAGTGTCAGAAAATGAAAGCATTTCTTAATAAATTAAATTGCACTGAGCTACCTTCCGATAGTCAAAGGTGTCTAGTGATGACACGTGTTGTTTCACAGGGTTGTGCCTTACTCCTTCCCGGTAGAACCTCTACAGAGGCAGGTCCCCAGCATTCGCCCATGTGGAGCAGGAACTATGTCAGGTGTATGTGGGCTAGGTAGTCTTAGAGGTGTCCGCTATTCTGACAGGCCAAGTAGCGGCACGAGGTCAGGCAGTCTACTGAAGGATCATAAAAATTCTTGATACTTGCACAACTCTTTATAGTTTATGTGTGTTATTATTATGCACACTATTACTTAATCCTCACAATGGTCCTACAAAGGAGACAAGAGAGGAATAAATGTCTTCATTTTAGAGATGGCAAAATACAAGCATTAGAGAAATGAAGTGACTTTCTCAAGGTCATATATTTAGAAAGTTGGGAAGTTCAAACTCACACCCTGTTTTCTGTCACTGTGTCCTTGCACTGTACACGAGGTATAGTCAATCACGATTCTATTCTTGTGATAGGTACCACTTAAAGATCGCTTTTAAAAATTCACCCACTTTCTCAGAATTCCTCTTCCATGTTTTCTCCTGTCTCTCAAGTCCTGCTTCACCCATAGAATACAACATTGCAATTCGCGTCTGTACTGATTGAAGACTTAGAGGGCAATTTAAAATTGGAGACAATATTGCCACCCTACTCTTGACCTCACTCCCCTCCACATTTGCTCTGGCATCTAAAATAATAAGAATGCCCAGGCAGGTACCATCCTGGGTTATTCGCTGCACTGCAATGGCATTCTGAAAGGTCATGGGGTGAGGGGAGGAACAGTTCTTGCTGTGAATTACTCTTGAGATGAAACTGCCTTTTAATCTAAATCTGTGGTTGCATAACCATTGAGGTGGTGATTAATTGAGGTGGCTGTGACTAGAAGGGTAGCAGGAAGCCAATTCTGCAAGGTTGAGAATGGGCTCCCGCCTTGCTATAATTTATTGCCATACAGAGAGGAAAAAGGAAAATATTACAATGGTTTAACAGCCAATCGAAGTATGTGCAGACCTGCACTTGTGTTTTGTTTTGTTTTTTTCAAGCTCCAGACACGCATCACCAAGACAGGCACTATGTATCAGTTGCCATTCAGTTTGAATCACTTTAACCAATGCTTTTCAATTTTCATGCTTAATTTACACTGTATTTTTCTGTTTATGCAACAAATGCTTTTTCTAGTTTCTTAAAAATGAGGCAAAACCCATCAGCTAGTAGAGGCATTTGGATCTTCTTCACATCCTCCCAAGGCAGTGAAACAAAAGACATTAAAAAGACTTGCATGCTATTCACATCCTAAGAGATGCTGAAACTTTCTTCCAGTTTGACTATCCTGATGGGAAGTGGAAGGCTGGCCTTAATCCATCTGCACATCTTCCAGCCCCGCGCATCAGCTGTTCATCCTGTCCCCTTGTCTTTCCTTCCCCTTCGGCAGTAAGGCAGGCAGACAGGCTAGTTGTAGGAACTCATTAATTTTGTTTATATGTGTTTGGGCAAGTCACACATGTATTCCAAGTCAGGAAGATTTGTGGAGAAGTCAACACGACGACAGTGGGATCACCAGGGAACCCTGGAAGGAGAGATTCATTACTTGTCCCATTTCATCTTTCATTCTTTTACTCAACAAGCACTGATCACTCTGTGTTGAGCATAAAGAAAAAATACTAATCTTTGAACCCTTATAGTGACTCTCAGCCTTTCATGAGAGACATAGAAGCAACAAAACAATGAACTCTGTGTAATAGTAGATGAGAAGTCGAGTGCTCCAAAGGCAGAGAAGAAAAGAGCCTGACTAGGTCCGGGGCCTTTTCCCAGAGGTGGACATGCCTGGAAAGAGTATCACAGAACGAATTCGGGGATATATTTAGGAAAAGAGGTCTTTCTAGACCTCTGAGCAGCAGGAGATACAAATTCATGAAAGCGTAAGAGAGAATGTTGTGTTCAAAGCAAATAGTTTGATGTAACTAAAGCAATGTGCGTACCTGAGGCAATAGCAAAAATGTGTTGAAAGCTGTGGAGAGATAACCCGTGGCTTGCAAAGGAGTTTGGAATTCATTTGCAATAAGGGTTGATCTGGGTAAGTTTTTAGCTTGAGGCAATTTCAAAGGGCAAAATGATGTAGTATCTGAGGGATGAGGAGCAGCTGGGAAATGTCTCTCTCTTCTGTTTGCTTTCTGTTCCATCTGAGTTTGAGATGCTGCATTTGCAGGATTGGTTTGGAGGGATGTAATTCACCTCTATCCATGTGCAGAAGGGGTTGACTCAGTGAAGTGGCAAGGCATAGAAAGGCGCCCTGAAAGTTTTAAAGAGCTCCTCGTGGGAGATAAACTGAGACTATTAACGTGGGGCTAGGGAAGGGAAGACTGAAAGGAAATGGTGTGAGGAGAATAGTGGCAGCACCTTGGCAATGACATGGTGAGCCACCCAGAATGAGCGCATGATTATTTGGAGAACTGTGCCTGAGATAGGAGAGAAAGGATAACATTTTTCACTTTGAAAAGCAGTAGGCTTGGGGAACAACCGTGGGGAAGGAGACACAGCCGAGGAGCCCATGTTCAACTCAAGTTGATGGCTCAGACTTAATTCAGAATATCTAATTGTCCTGGATGTTTCTAGAACATCATTCATGGTATGTTTTAAATGACTGCTACTTTAGTAACATGGTTGTTATGAATGCACCCTACGTAACTCTAAGCTACCTAAAGTTACTTAGAATTGCATGTAAGCCAGCCTCACGTGAATAAGAGCAAAGAAGTTGGCAAATTTATGCTAATAATAAAAATAACTTATAAATGAATAAAAACAATGACAATAAACTATTCTATGTACTGTGCCTGTGTCAAACACATTACATACATTATTTCATTTAATTCCCCCAACCATAGGAAGAAGGTAGTCTCATGATTATCATTTTATAAGAGACAGTAATGGGAGCTAGTAAGGTGAAATGATTGCTCCAGTCTCACGATGCAAGTCATTTAAGTAGGACTCAGGTCCAGGAGTGGTAAAAAAAAAAAAAAAAAAAAGATAAGGTGTAGGAGTGTACAGCTGACTTGTATATCAATAATAGTCCATAAAGCATCTGTCAGCTCTGTATGTCAGCTTCAGAGAGCATCATAAAACTTCCAAATGAAAAGACTATTTTTTTAAAAGAAGTCTAAATGTATTAGGCCAGTCAGTATATTTGCAATGAGGATGCAATAGATAGTTTGAGAGAAAGAAAGGGAAACAGAGAGAGGACAAGAAATCATTTTAGTCTAGAATGACGTCTAAAACCACCATATGGCTGGTGTGTGTTCCTTCACAGATTATAGTGGAATAGAAGTTTGGAAGATAGAGCTACCCTTGAAGGAATCCATAAATAAAGGCTCAGATGATTTTTTAGGAACTTCTGAACTGTCTTTGCTCACCAGAGTTGGTTGTACCTAAAAATGGGTCAAGGTGATTTCCTCCAGGCCCTGCCACTGATGTCGTGGTACCCAGACATCAAATCTAGCTCCACAAATTCCCCTCACTACAGGATGGTGCCTGCTAACTGATAAAGGGTGTAGATGGCAGTAGAAGGAATATTACCTTTGTAGCCTATTGGTTTCACTAAGAGGGGAAAACAAATTGTTAAAAGAACACTTTCTATCAAAGTATACTTGAAAAGGAGCTTCCAAGTATGATGCAAAACACCAACCCATCTTCTTCCTTCCAGTGGTTCTTTTTCTAAGACTTAATGATGAAGGAAGCAAGGTGTTCCAATATCTTGCCCTGAATCCATGCCAGAAAATTCTATTACCTTTCCAAAATGATTTTCTTCAAAAGTTTCAATTAGGTAAGAAACTCGTCTGCCTTCTCCTCTGTAAGGAAGTGTGAATGCATTCCTTCATGCCTTCATTTGGATTCATGGAAGCATAAATGCACTCGTTGGCAAATAAATTTGACAACTAGTGTTTGAAAGATCCCATAGAGAGGTGAGGTTGCTTTCATATTTCTGTCAAAATCCATAGCCTGCCCTCTGGTGTTTGAGAAGTGGAGGAAAAGCTTTTCTACAATTAAAAATATCCAATGCCGCATTACTCCCAACAGGGGAAAGTAAACAGATAAAATAGTGATGATTGTAATAGCATGTTCTGTTTTTTATTGAATGTCTGTTATCACTTTTAAATATCTTGGACAATGCACCCTGAAATTTACCAGCGGTATATGTGCAAACATTTTTTTTTTTTTTTTTTTTTTTTTTTTTTTTGCAGTTTTTGGCCGGGTCTGGGTTTGAACCCGCCACCTCCAGCATATGGGGCTGGCACCCTACTCCTTTGAGCCACAGGCGCCGCCCAATGCACACATTTTTCTGCAGGAAATTTGTACTCATCAACCTTAATTGAGACTTAAATAAAAACATTTGAATTGCATTTGGCTACATATAAAAAATTCACTGTGCCTGACATTTTTGTACCCATTCCCTTCTACTTTTACTCATCTATATAATATATCTGTGAAAAAAGATATGTTTGGAAGAAAGTGACTATGGAAAGAAATCATATCCATGTTTGACCCACAAAGATGTGCGAAAGGGAATCAGTGTTAGAGGAAGATTGAGAGAAAATTAAACAGCTAAGTTTACAGAAACACCAAATAATTCTTTCCATGTATTTCTTTATCTCTTCCCGTTGTCCTCTTTGAAGATCCTAATTCCTCTCTGTGTCTTTCTTGTCCTCTATCGAATCTCCAGAACTTCTAAAACAAATCAAATCAAGAATTAACCTTTTAAGCATGAAATATATCTCTTTGCTATGCTATGTGTGTCCTCCATAAATCATTCTGTAAAAGAAGTCTGGGAGATCCGCACTGCTCCAATCCTCAGGTGACTACTTGGAAAGTGCTTGCAGCAGCCCCCTCATTTACTATGATGCCTTTCCTCCAGCTGAAATGCTGTTTTGCCCTAGCTTTGGGTAGGAATGAGCTCTTCAAATAATTTCTTTGTGTAATATACACCAATACTACAATTATAAAGCTAGCACAATAGCAAGGTTATAGGCCCAGATGAAAGAATGATTAAACATAATTATTTGTGAGTAATGAAGTAATCCCATAGCCTAAAGCTATATAATTACGTTAAGATTAAATCACAAAGGAGAAGATGAAGGAGGCAAGGCAGGCCTAGGTTCCTCATTCCTTTCCTACGTAGCATTGCCCAAGACTGCCTCCCCTGCAGGACTCTGAGCTGTCCACTCCTAGCTGTCCCATCACCCCTGGACACAATAGTCATGGAAATAACAAGGACAACCATTTACTGAATGCCTAACATTTTGCAGGCAACAGGCACTGTTACCTCTAATCCCTCACTTAGTCTTGTGAAATCAATATCCTTATTCCCATTTTACAGACTTAAATTAGCTTGGCCAAGGTTACATAGCCATTGGCCAGCTAGGATTCAAATGTAGGTCAGCCCAATTCCAACAACTGCACTCTTGCCACTAATCAAAAGGAGAGTGAAGCCAACACTTGAGTCTTGGGTGTTTCTACTCTTTGTAGGTAGCTATGCTCTACATGCATACTCCTTAAGGAAAGGAGAATCCCAAGTGGAGAATCGAGTTTTCCTCCAAGGTAGGGTTTCTGAAGCTTTAAAAAATATTAGCACATCCCAGGAGCCTTTTTAAACATTTTTAGTCCTACTCCCTCCCCCCATGAAATTTTAAGTATCAAATAGACAATACACTATATGTCATCTTCTGTACTGTGTCTCTTAAAGGGAGCACAGTTCATCCTAATCTCTAAGATTTCTTTCCACCACCTGGAGGGTGATGTTGTTCCTGTGGAGATGGTCTGCTCTCAGGTGACACAGCTCTTCCTGGAAGCTCTCCTTTTATCCAACAACACCCAGCAGGGATAACAGCATTATTCTTCTCCTCCCATTCATCAGGTAGATTAAATGCATTTTGAAAGAATCACGTTGGTGAATATCCGGAGTGGATCAGTGGATCGATGTAGTAAAGAAGGGAAACTATGCAGAGTGCTCTGAGCAGTTGCAGACATTCCAGATGGGAAAAGCTGATGTCAGGGAAAGCAAAACAAACAAGGCTTCATTTATATAATCAAAACCATTGCCAGCCATTAATTGTTTTTTTTTCTTTGTAATTGTTGATTGATCTGTAATTTGATTGTAGAATCCAGGCTTTTATAATAAACCATGGGCTGAACTATACAATTAAGAATATAGAGGCTCAAAAGAATTCAAATACATGACTTGATTCACTTAGAGACTGAGGTGATTGTTAGCAGAGGAACCAATTAAAAACTCCAGAAAAGTGAGAAGAGATTTAGATTTAAATTGAATTAGCTGTTATTTAGCACACAGTACACTAGATATTGGTCTGGGTGTTTTTAAATTATCATATATCTAAGCTGCATGATAACTCTCTGGAGCCAATAGAAACTTGTACCTTTTATAGCCCAAGAACATGAAGCTCAACACAGATATTCAAAACTTGCTGAAGACCACAAAACTATCAAGTGCTAGAATAAAGAATCAAAGGTAAATATGCATCAATTACGTTTCAAATCTTGCTTTGGTTCTGGTTGCAGTTAATTTTTACTTTATAAAAATCTGTGACACGTGCTAGTGCATTTTTACATGCAAAAAGAAATCACAAAATATTAGGGGTGTGTATTCAAAATTTATATCGGATAGATTTGGAAAATTCCACATTGACTTCTGTTAAATATATACTTCTAGATAAAAACTTTGGAAAACAGTACCTTTAAAAATGTCCAGATCATTATGGGGATACATGTGTTTTAGTTACACAGTTTGCTTTTGTGTGGGTAAGTCGGAGTCTCAGGGGTGTTCTCGCTGCAGAAGGTGTGCGGTTTGCCTGCGCAAGATGCATGTTGGATGGGAGTGTAGACGTCTCTTTCCACCCCTCCCTACAGTCTCCACTTGAATTTCATTGAGTTTTGCTTCCATATGAACTTATAGGTGTTGATTAACTATTTCCAATTTAGTACTGAGTACAAGAAAACAGTACATTTTAAAGCCATCTGTGAACTGCTGACTGGTAAAAAAAGATGATTTCATAGTTTCTCACCAAGCCTCTTTTTTTCCCCTTAATTTCCTTTTCCTATGTCTAAAACTGTCACAGATCAAGATGTGGAATGAAAGAACAGAATGTAAATCACAGTGCTGGGGTGTGGGAACTAAGCTAATAAGGATTTGTCTTAAACTGACTATAACATGCAAATTGGGGAAACATAATCCTAATTACCGCCTGCTCACTGCCCAGTCCGAGGACAGTACACTATGCCTGTTTTTCTTAACTCTTTGTATCCTAACCAAACACCTTGAACAATAGCTATTTAGAAGATCAGAGTTGATTTATTCATTTATGCTAAATAACTTATAAATAAGTCATTCCAAACTTATACTAAACACTGGCTAAGTAGAAGTATATTAATTAATCAAGAATCTCCATCCTCAAGGAGCTACAATCTATATCAGTGGGATACAAATTATACAGCAAACAATTATATGGAGATGCACTTACCATTTTGATAGATATTTGATGGAAAAAACCAGGGTGCTTTGATAGAGAATAAGATGGGGTTGGTGCATGACGCTGAAGAAGAGTCCATATTAGTGCTGATGAAATAAGACCTGATTGAGGGTGAGAACTTGGCCATGAGAAAAGTAGCAAGGCAGGCATGCAGCCTAGAGGAGCTGTCAGCTCTGAAGAAGAAATGGTTTTGGCATATTTAAGAATGAAAGAAAACAGAAGCGTTGATGGCAGATGATTCCTCACTAGGACACAGATATTTCAGGATGACCAACTCCGGCAAACCACTGAAGTCACTGGAAAGAGTTGGGATAAAAGGCCATGAAGGCTATGTTAAATAGTTCAATGAAAATATTTCAGATTGTATATAAAGTCAGCACATTGTGCCCCATGATTGCACCAATGTACACAA